>WOGO01000007.1:0-47637 GCA_015342085.1 Leptinotarsa defecta
TTAAAATCTGTTTTTCCGTTAACCAGCTGTCGCACCCCTACGAACGACAACCCTCAGAAGTCGAAACTTGTGCGAGCTAAGGATCAACGAGGTCTTACCTTTTAACGTGTGATTCCTAACACGGGTTGGACGGTAGCAAGTGAAGATCGATCGTTCAGACTAGGGCTTGAACCACCGACCAACACGGCAGTCAATTCGAGTGAGTGAACAAAGTACCCACGCCGAACCGCTTGGCTTCTATAACTGAACAATTTATGGTCTTGCATTTGTGACCAAACACCAGATCCGGTGTTTCAACCCGCCATATGTCCCATCAGTGGTGCTAGGCTGAACCACAAATGCATTTCTGGACTCAACTGTCCTCAAAGGACTAGCCTTGAGAAAATAGGGCCACTACGTCTCCCCTTACGAAGACGCCATCTATGGGATCGACAGGGAACTCGACCTTCAAATATCAAAAATTAATAAGCCCCCTGCAAGGCAGTCAGTTGCAAAATCTCGTGCGATTTCACATTGAAATTTTTATTTCATTTTGTAAATTTTTGGCATACTAATTTCATCATTTATATGTACTGCGTGTCTTATATTCAGAATTTTTATAATCTATTATTACTGAGAACAATTAGTGCCAAAATCTTTGAGCAGATTTAGATAAATTGAGAATTTGGGTGCTTGCAATGACATGGAATTGAATACTGCCAAATGTTACAGTGTTTGCTTTAGCCATGACTGATGTATGATTTCTCATATATCGAACATTAATGACTTCCTTCTCCAAAAAATCCGGATAATTAGGACGATTTTTCTCTTTGAAATACACAAAGAAAATCATTCTAAAATGATGATTGTTTTGTCAGCTGAATAGGGATTTTTCAAATCCTTACTTGAAAGAGCGAATGATCCAAGCCTTGAGTTCTTTCCTATCAATTTGTTCATCGCCATTGATATCCATTTTCTTGAGTAGTATACTCAATCTCCTTTTAGCCTCTTCAGGAGGTAAATGATCATAATCTTCTGCTTCCTTGTGACTTCCCAGTATGGCTTCATGATCAAATTCACTGAAATGTTCACCTTCTTCCGAAAAATGACTGTGACCTCTGGGACTGTAGGCTCCGTCAGTTTCACGTTCTTTGTGTAATTCGTTCGTATGGCTGTGCATCACTCCTGCATTAACTTTATTGAAGGGAAGAGATAATGAAATGAGACTAGCCAAAAGTGTAACAAACAATTTCATCATTGTTATTGACATAGTATTTCATAGTTCTACATATAACATCAAAATGGAATATCGAATTTCACTTTGAAATTAATATTATTTTGGAAATGTCAAATATTCAAAATTTGATCACCACCCACCATTTATGATCTTCTTCTTCTGAAATTTTATTTTGATTCGTGTTTTGGCCAACCAAGTTACATAATAATAAACAATAAAAAAATGAAGGTATATAACAATTTATTTATTCATTTACTAGCAGACCCGGTGAACTTCATTCCGCCTAACAATTAATGAGTGAGTATATTTAGGATTTTAAAATTAATACATAATTATCAAGTCCAATTTTTTATTATAATAAAACAAATGGGAATTGTTAAGAAGAGAGCACACTTCAGTGAAACATCCTGTGTTATACGATATTTTTTGTTTTGTTATCAGACACAAGTACAAATAAAGATGATGGTTTTCCGACTCGGGAACGTGCCACTTACAATTGACCTTGAAAAAACATTCATTTTCTATATCATCTACTTCGTCTGGTCGAAGTTTTCCGACTAACCATATAAGAATATGTGCATGCGGTAGGCCTCATTTTTGCCATTCTATAGAGTACATCCAGGATTTAGTTTCTACAAAGACGCCTTGTTAAACAATATATACTGTATTTTTGCCTGAATACACGTGCGGTGATGTCGTATCGATCACTTGTTTGTTCGTGAAGCATCATTTGGCTAATTACAACCCATTTTGGATTACACGTAAAAGTAATGAAGAAATCTAGCCGATCGTAATGACAAACATATGTCTTTGCATCTTGCACATATTCATGTATATAACGTGGACTACCTATGTACGTCGCCGGTAGAATAGGTAATCGAAAAATATTAGTTGCATTTCCATAAATGCTAATTTGCTAATTGCATCGCGTAATCCTAATTGCATTACGGTTTTGTCGGGAAAACTCATATCTTCTCGGTCGCGGCATCGTTAATAGTTATATCACAATACGATTTAAATTAGGATAATTCTTGCACAAAACAAACACATTACGGGTCAACTTCGTGATAATTTGAAACCAAACCATAGATATAGACATTACGTGACCTGTCAATTGGGTTTTGTTTAAACAAATGAACTGTCAGTTGCGTTTTGTTACAACAAATGAACAATGAATGTGAGCTGTCAGTTGCGTTTTATTTTAACACGTCACTGTTATCACTAATGTTTTGCCTCTTTTATTATCATTTTTATTGATGAAATATATTTTGATACTCATTTTATTATTTCTGACAAATCTAGTTACACAAAAATCTTAAAAATTGATCCAGCCCCACTTGAGTTATAAATGGTGTAACTAACACGATTTTGATTTATGAATATATAAAGATATAAAAACAATATGGAGCATGTCCACTCACAGAAGCTATCAAGTAATTGAATTCATTACCAAAATATCGAATGGCAACCCTGTACAAAAGTATGTAGGTTATGTCAACTTGTGGAGGAGAGGAAGTATAAAGTTGCATTTTAAAATTTTTTCAAGTATGTCCCTTGTTTTAGCAAAAGTTAAATATGTCGTAAATGCAGCTAGTATAAAATCTTTAGAAGATGCATTTCTGGCCTTGAGGTGACAAGTCAGTCTAATTTTCTGATGTTGAAATTATTGTAGTATTTTCCTTAGGTTATCCTGTTTCAACCAAATTCGTGGAAGAACAAAATTAAATCCTAAACCGAGACTGAGAAATCCAACTTGGTTCATCAAGAAACAGATAGCAGTTAGTAAAATTCTTCTTTCAACTTCTTCGTCTTGAAAATATTCATTTAGCTTTTTGTGACAATTCTTGCACCATTCTAAAGTCATATGCCCAAAATTTAAGTGACTGATTAGTTGGTCTTTGATACCTTAATTATACCTGTCTGAGCAAACTTACCGAACATTTCATTTAGCTTGTGGTTTTTTCTTAATTCACTATTTATAATTTCATTTTCAAAAGGAAAGAGAAGAACTCGTCACTCCAGAGAATGAAAGCTTCATTAAAGAAGCTATTGAGGATAAGTACAACAATGACTCAGTATCCCAAAAAGATATTTCGACAAATATCATTTGGACTCCAAAACTTCAAAGAACTGGAGTAATTGCAAGGAAGCTTGGAAGTTATCCTATGTGGATGAAAGATGGTAAAATAACTTCCACTACCCTACTTCAAGTAAGTATTTCTTAGTATTTTCAGATTCTGAACCACCGAACATCTTACAGAAGTGACGCTCAGCATAGTACAAGAACCATAAACTTTCAACAATCTTGAGGTAATTATAGTATAATTGAATATTTCATTGAGTGGACGTGAACATGGTAAAATGAAACTAGTTTGGTTAAAATGTTAGTACAACATTCTGTTGAATTATATATTGAAAACCTCCAACACAGAATATAGACCCTAGAAACTTTACCCTTCAACATTTAAGTGTCGCTAGTTGAATGACTTTTCTGTAAAGTGTTTTGTGACTGAACAATATAGGCCACATTTACAGGGCAATGAATGATTTCTATGAACCAATGCTACATTTTGCATAGATATGTAAATCATTTTTAGGTTTTAGATAACCATGTCATTCGATATTATCCTCCAGAGCAATATGATCCACCGAGAAAAAGAATTGAGAAAGTTTATAATAAGAAGGGATGTTTACTCATAGGAGCTGATCCTGGAGACCCATCTCAGTTTACAAAAGAATACTGTGGCCTTTTTAGAGACTCTGGTGTGATCCCAAAGAAAGTTCTGGCAAGATTTTTCGTGAGCCCTGATGCAGCTCTACCATTAGGCACTCTCATAAATGCCATGCATTTTCAAGTCGGAAATGTGGTGGACGTGAGAGGAAAAACGTAATATTGACGATGAATGTATTCAGTTATATTGATATAATTTTTTTAGAATTGATCGCGGTTTTCAAGGTGTCATGAAACGACACGGTTTCAAAGGCATGCCAGCTTCACACGGAGTCACAAAAACTCATCGAAGAGGAGGTAATATTGGCGGAGGAGGAGAAAAAGGGCGTGTTTGGCCGGGAACAAAGATGCCGGGTCACATGGGCAACAGATATCGAATCAACCGAGGTCAGAAAATATTGAGAATAAATACAAAGTACAATATAATTTATGTTGGAGGACAGCATATAGCTGGAGAAACGAATTCCATTGTTTACATTTATGACACCAAGTTACCACTACGAAAGCCTACGAAACCGCTTCCCTTTCCTACGTACGTAGGTGATATAGATGAAAGTGTGCCTGAAAATCTTTACGATGAAAGCATGCACGATTTTTCTCAATCTAGTATTTTGTATAATGAAAATGAATAATCATCTCTAAATTATAAAGTCTAAAAGTAAACTTTCATTTGATTGGTATTCTTAATAATTTTTCTCGCTTTTATATAGGACAACTCTGAGGGTGGTCCAGTATCGTCAACAGTTGGAATAGATCTGGTGTTGTGGCCTACAAATTACTCTTTGATTAATACAATCTTATAGCTATTTATATCGATACCAAAATAATAAAAACAAAAAGTATGTTAAAAAAAATTAAATTATAAAGATGGATTTTAAATGTAAAAAAAAAGTTTCACAAAACAGTCATTCTCACACTTGTATCAGTAGTCAACTCGTAAATATTTTTAATTAATGACGACAGGGTATCAAGGGTTGAATTCTTGCTGTGTATCATTGTATTTCATCCTGTGTGGCTTGATCGAGCTTGAATATTACGGGAATGAACTAAATCTACAGTGTTGTCCTTAATCATTCTATAGATACTTCTGCTAGATACCTGTGTCTCAATTGTCTTGAAGATGATACCATGGTGATTGAAACACGTGTTGAGATGTTAAAAATAACTGTTTGGTGTTGGAACTAAACTCCAGTAATATTTATTACTACACCAAAGATCCCAAACTGTGCATCATCTCAACAACTGAAATGTCTCCATGAGACAACTTCCATGCAGTCAGACCTCCATTATTAGAAGGAAGTTGAAAAAGTTCTACAACCTAATGCGAGAGAAAACAGCTCTTTATCTGGATGTCTAAAAACACTATACTAGTGATGGAATTCCTTACTTTGAGTGGACAGTTTTTAATAATATGAATTCAATACCCACAATATTGAGCAAATACTTCAATGATTAATTTCATTTACCTGCTACTCTGAATATTTCCTCAACATTATGATGCTTTTTGACTTCAATATCTACAAATAGATGTATGTACTCTTAGTGAGATATATTTTTGCATTGAAGGACGTTTTTTTTTTCGCCGATGAGCTCTCTTCCTCTCTCGCACGATAGTCTTCAGAAGTCGAAATTGTTCTAGCTAAAGATTAACAATTCAATACAAATTGTTTATATCAAAGACCTGTCTGAAAAATGATATACGTCTTGTAAACCTGGTTAGTAAGTAAATATCTAAAAATGAAGTATTCATTTGATAAATTGAAAGGGTTATATTTTTTGGAGTGATTAATTTTTGGGAAAGAAAGTTTGTGGTTTTCCACTACCCCATCTTAATACAAAAAAATGTAGAATGCAATCAATGTCAAAAGAATTAATTCTATACATAGATGTGTAGATCATGCAAAGAAGTAACTTTCAGACACAACCTAGAAAAAAAGTCCTTCTGAAACAGCTACTTTCATATAAACATTCAATTACAAGAAAGAAAAATATCTTTCGAAACAAATACTTTTTCAATATGAACACCGAATTATACAAAAAAAAACTTTTCTCTACTCAGTATTCCAAACATTCGTTATGGAATTGAATCAGATATCATTCACAGGATTCCTACACAATATATCAAGATGGAGTAGTAGAAAGCCAAACTTTCTTTCATTGAATACTTTGTGAATTTTCATCAAATATCCAGTCAATTCAATCAGATGTCACAAGTCCAAATTAGATTAGTACTCAAATATTCAGTACCCGCTGGTTGGGGAAAAATATATCTTATGTTTTTCTGTATATGTATATTTGTTTTTTATGAAAATATGAAATTATTTTACACCGTTCTCTACAAAACAAACCATTTTTCTAGATATCAGTTCACTAGTAAATATATTACTATATTACACCTCAACATAACGATCAAAACTAAAACGAATTCACGATAAGCTTCTCAGAGGTGTGACACAGCCGAAATATGAGATATGATTAATCTTGTAATATTTACATTCATGCCCCAACTAAACTTTTACAGTAACAATAAAGCTTGAGATGGAAGTCGGTTATGCAGGAACTCTGTTTTCCATACAGATTCAGCCTGCTCACAGTTCCCATGATGGCAAACTTTTTCAGCTTTTCCAGTTTTCTAACGGTAACTTCAAATATTCCCTCGCCTGGTAACGTCCTCAAAGTTATTATATAATCTTGAATTTTATTCTTGCCCCTTATTGCGCTTCCGTGTGTCATCAATCTTGTGTTCAGCACTTCGTCCAGGGTTAACGTGGCACATTGTGCGTAACCCTTCAACTGATTGTTCATGTCGTCCACTGCAAACAAGGCCGACTCGATAACGACGCTAGCGTTGTTTTCGATTTCGATACTCTGCTGACACGTACACCAATGACTCGAAATTCCGACATCTTCACAAGTCCGGTCTTTACTTATCTGCCTGAAAAAGCTAACACCTCTGGATTGATCGACTCCTTCCAAGTATTCATCCTTCAGATCAGACGGATTGATCAAATCTACCAGTGTTTCATGTAAATCAAATGGAGAGGTGAGTCGTCTTGTGTTCCTCTTCAAATTGTGGTATGCTCTCTGATATTGATTTTCGAACCCGTCCGGCAACACCATCATTACGAATGGCAGTCTTTCTTCCATCATTCCCTGGAAAGTTTGTCGAATTCCGCCCCATCTTATGCCATGGTCGCTCATGAAAATCAACAGAGTATTTTTCAGGTATCCCTCTTCTTTGATGGTTTTGAAAAATGTTTTGTAGGCTTCATCGCCCAACTTGGGCTTATTCAAGTAATCATGTGATAAACTCGAGCTCCAAAAGAATCCAAAGTAAGGGAGCTTATTTCTCTCCATGGTTCTTTGAATTTTTTTGACGTATTCAAGTAAATCAATGTAAATCAGTCTACCACCTTCACATTCTTCCACATTGATTTCATGAGAATTTCCGATTTCATTCTCACTCCATCTGTTGAAATAGTTATAAGCGTAATCCACGGTCTGCTTACGAAAACCTCTTCGTTGATAATTAAATAAGCCCATCCATGACGAATCTTCTCCGTAAACAGTTACATAATTTTTCTTTTTGTATTCCTTCCATACGAAGGAACAATTATCGAAATAATGTTTGGAGGAAGGCCAACAACTTTTCGTGAGTTCTTCTTCAGACATTCCTGTTAACACTGGAATCAAATTCGGAAAAGTATTATCCCCTACTTTGTTATAACCCAGCATCTCTACAACCCCAATTTGCTTCAGGTAATCCACAGTTTTGGGCATTTGTCTATGCAGGTTCAGTCTAGAAACGCTGTCCAGCCCAATCACAAGAATATTCATGAGGCCAGTGTCATCTACTGTCCCCTTCGAGAAATGTTTCACTGGGACGAAGGAAAACATATCTTTGTATATGGTTCTGTTATCATGCACGCAAATAACTTTAACGAACTCTTCCCGGATATCGACACTTTCGCTGAAATCATAACAATTGGTACTGTATTCCATTTTATTATCATATTCACCTTCTTTCGGTTCTTTTCTCCAGATTATCCTGTAACAGCATTGCAAATCATTTACATCGATTATATTGTAGGATGCCAGAGAAGAATTCAGTAAATAAAGTGATGTATCATTCGATTTAAATAGAGGTGGAATTCCATTGTTACAATTCGATGGGGTTGGTTCTTTTATATATTTCTTCACTCCATCACTAAATGGATCCATATCTGGTATTCTGCATCCAGGAGTATTTATGACGAAACCGGCGAGATAATTTTTGTTTGAGTTATTGTTCCTCAATAATATTTCATTGGGTTGGTACAACTGAATCTGGAAGACATCTACGTAAAATAACATTGCCCCACATAGTAGCAAAATCCAAACTGCATATGGTATCTTCAGTTTGGTTTCATTGACTTCCATTCCATTGAAAATTCTTCTGAAAATGAAAAAAATATCGATAAGAAACATTCAACTTGATTGTTTTCAATGTTGACATAAAAATAATTTTTTCTATACTACGAATGAGAAATACTTCTTGACAAACATATTTATTGAATTGGTGTCATCATGATACGATGTGATTTGATTCCAATTACTAGTTTTTATCCATACAGTGTGTTAAAAGTTTATGAAAAAAAGCGAGTGTGCTTTAGACCACACCACTGAAGTAAAACTACTTTAGCTCCATCTATATGCTTGTATATTGTTTATATATGCATGTATTATACATATATTAATTTTCTACAAATAATTGAATTTATTATTGGTTTTCATTGGGAAATTAACATGTTTCAATAGATTTTTCATTTTCATTAAACATTTTCATTACCGGATACATCAGTAGTTACTGTAGTTGGCTGTAAGACAGAGCCAATAGGCTAATGGTATGAGAAATATAATACATATGTTTCAGAATGAAAATTAGAAAAATATCTAGAGAAAACTGCATCGATTCTTTTTCCATGCTAGGCTCATTTTAGTTATTACTCATTTGTAGTTCTAATTTATCTTGTAGAAAGTTTACCAAGAGTTGTCCTTCTCCTCCTGGTAAAATTAGTGACAACGTATGATAGTTTTCTCCTTATTCTTCGGAGCCTACTTGACCGTAAATGTATGCTCGCACCTTTATCTCTCTCTCTCTCTTGTCCCTACAGTAATATAATGCGAAGCGAAACTCTCTCTCTCTATCTTCATTAACTTATACCTCCCTCTCAACCTTCGTTCGCCTCGCCCGATCACACTTTTCGTAACGCTCTCGGTACGCATTCCCTCCAGGTCAAGGATTTTTTGTTCAATAACAGCACCATAACATACCATTAGATATCAGAGATCTATCTTTAGAATTTTTCATGTCCTATGTCAGTGAGGTTTGTTGGCTCAAAATATAGAAATTTTGAGCAAAATTAGTAAAATTTCGTATGAAGTGTCCGTGTTTGGTCTTTTACTCTACGACCATATTTTACCCACGGGCTGAGTTGAAAAACAGCACAAGCTGAACTTCGCCTTTCATCGAATGTTCCATTTTGTTTAACTTGTAATTATTCGATGAATGAAGCCGATTATTATTATTAAAATTTCTGCTGATGATACTACTTTCTCATTCAAGTCACTAACTTCATTGTGAGATTTTCACTAGAAGCATTTTCATATGCTCAATGAAGCATATGAAAGAATGGTAGATCCATAAAAACGGATAAAACTTTCGAAACAACCAATAGTACAGTATTTTGCATTTTTTTGAAAAACGCATCGTTGACGTTTTGAAGCTTCATATCTTCTAAATGAATGGAAAGATTTTCAAAATTCAAGTAGCAATCGATAGGAAATCGATTCGGTCAACATTCTCATTAAAAAAATTGGGAGGTGCCACTCACCTCGCTTCAGGCAGTAGTTATTGGGTTTAAACTACTTAAAAACAAATTCGATGTGTTTTTGGATTTTCCAGAAACACTTCATTGTGATATTTTCACTAAACAGTTTTAGGAAAACGTAACACGTGCAACACGCCTGAAGAAGGTATTGCATAGCGAAACACGTGTTGCGGTTTTGTAAACTGATTTTTGGAAATCCCACAATGAAGTGTTTTTTTCAATCAACCATAAAAATACAGGTGATGTAATGAAACTTCTGTAATGCACATACCTATAATACTCAATCTATAAAAGATAGCTCTGGGAATTATAGCAAGAGGAGCAGGGTTCAGAGATTCCTGCCATCCTCTTTTCTTAGGCTTTGGGATTATTACTCTTCTCACTATATTTGTCAAGTGTACCCTGATGGAAGTCCATAAAAACGGACAATAATTCTACCCATTATAGTTTCAAAATAAATGAAATTTTCATGTAGGTAGGTATATTGTATTTTTACGTAGGTATTGTTGGTTATTTTTTATTTTATTAATTTAAGCATAGGGGGAGTTTTTAAAGAAAAAATGTTGAAATACATCGTGAATCATGTTCGAGAACTCGGAAGAAGTGTTAGGTTAGGTTAGGTCCAAAGTGAGTGGGTCTATTCGACCGTTGAAGTGTAGTTGGATATTTTTTATTTTTCATGTGTCGGACATATGCCACTTTTGAAGTTGAGGGTGAGAGGACTTCAAATTGAAACTTTCATGAAAATCGATCAAGCTTCAGAGAATTTGAAGGTAACAGCCTACATTTATATTCAAGGATTGAATTATGTGGCTTCTTCAGAGCATACTTTTTTGAGATTCATGTATACATGCACATTCCGCAAAGAAATTCTTATTGAATTTTAACTTGATGTATATATGTGACACTTGGCACATCTAATATACTTAAGGAATTCAAAAATATCTTTGAAAAGTATTTACCAAATTTTTCGTTGCTATCTTCTGATCCACGGACATTTGCGAACAGTTTTCATTATTGTCGAAATAAGTTTATTGAACAACATTTCAAGTGGATTTGTGAATAGTAGAACTAGAGGAGACTGAAAAGTCTGCCAACTGGCAGCCGAAGGAACCGTTCAATATTAAAATAGAGCGCCGTCGCATCGCGACGCATCGAAACCAGATATACTGCTCACCGCTGCAAAACGCCATATTCTCTACCCTAAAATATATCTCAGTCTGCAGTTTCACTCTGCCCCAAATAGAACTGAGCGTACACCAAGTGACACTATAACTCAAGTTATATTTCAATATTTACATTTGGAAATAAATTAATTCGCAGATTTGTGAAATAAATCATCCGCCATCTTGGGCAATTCGCCATGTTGTATTCATATGACATCATTTAATTTTCGTATTCTTTTCAACAAACCCTTTCATTTAATATCTATATCGTGGGAGTGCATTGAAAGTAACTAGTCGGCCGTCTTGGCCACAGAATAGTAAGCAATTCCAAACCAAATGTGCATGCAAAATTTCGGCTCAATCAAATTAGGAGCGAAATAATAGGGAAATCGTTCATCACAGGATACTTGAATGTTGGTATATAAAAAAATTGAACGAATTGTAAATAAGAGTCTCCGATTGTAGTTCATTTCGGATTACAAGTTCAAAAAAGTTAGATTATTACTGTAACCGCATTTTTCGAAGTGTTCTTAAGACCCGAGCCTATCAGCTCAGTGAATTCAGTTTTATCTGTTGAATGATTGATTCATCGAATGATTATTAGTAACAATTTTTTTTAGCTTTTTTATGCTTGAGCTCAAATCTATTTGATTCGTTTTGACGTTTTTCAAAATTTCTGTCATCTATCGTTTGACAATTTGTTACATTTTGCTACATTTAATTTCAATACAGTATGCAGTGTGACTATCGAGTTTATTTTATGAGAAAATCTCAGCAAACACTTCAAATCTTTTTAAATAATAAACTGAATTCAAAATATTTTTTAACTCAAATCGTTCGTACAAGAGATTCTCTTCCAACAACGACGCCCAAATACATAAAAACTGTCCCTCTTTTGTATAAATACAAACAATTCAAAGGATCCTTGTTAGGGGATGTTGAAAAACGCCTGTTTCCTTGGTTGTTAATTAAGCATCCACCCGATAGATGTCGATGTTATTTCAATGTTGAAATCCAGCCGCGGAAAGTACGGAGTTTGCAATTCAAGTGATGGACTCCAATTTTCAAGGAGAAATAGAAGTAGGTACTTGTAGGAACAGACTGAACACATGCCATAAAGTCTGAAAATAGACCCTTCATCAAACAATTCTTATTTGCAGTCGGTAATCTGTACTGTATAACTAATGTGTACCACGATAACATTTATTAAAAAAGGACTACTTGATATCGTATGTAAGCACATTTGTTTACATCAAACACATTCACGTAAATTAAATCAAGGCTTGAACTATAAATAACTTATATACTTGGAAATTGACTCGCTGCAATGAAACATTTAGAAGATTCAAAATTTCTCACTTCTTTGGACAGTTCTCATCAGCCACTCTAACAGAACTATGAAGAAAGGCAAGAGATCTCTAAGAAACCAAGTTCTAAGAATCCTGTCAACGTAAAAAAATAAGATTACCTTGCAAAGTTTGAAACCTTAGCTACGTGTTAAAATGCTAGAAATCGTACGTTTAAAGCTAAGACCTCGTTAATTCTTATCTCGTATAATTTATACTTCAGAGAGTTGTTGTTTATCGAGGATGATTAACGGAAACACATATTTCAAAAACATGTTTTGTCGAACCCAATTTTTTTATAATTCGGTTAGGAATATAATTTCAAAGACTATCTAGTTATGCAGAAAGAAGTTAGAATTTGACGTATGATTATATATGTTCAATGTGGCGCTTTAAAGAAAAATATAGATATTATTTTTTATTATGTTCCATCTGGAAATGAAGTTGTCAAAATTTATTTTTCTTACTACCTAAAAACAACCTTCAAGGTTAGCCATGATTTAATTCGAAAAAAAAAATAGCCAGTGACAAACGGAATTTTACTATTCTTGACAAAAACTGGCTTTGAGACAATATAAAAACAAAAATATTCTATTATACACCGACAATCAACGTGTCATTATTTTATTTATTTCGAAAAGTATTATCAAAACTGAATACTTACTCGATTAATAAATGAATGTTAATCCAAGAACTGTTTGTAACTTATAGCGCACTGGTAATCCCACTATCTAATGTCACTTCGTTAGAACAGGAAATTTGATAATTTACACCCACTTTTTGAACAAGCTCAATATCAAATATGTTGAATTCTTATACGGTTCGGATAAAACTAGCTGCAGAACATGTGATAATTTTCATTTACGTCTATTCTCTATGATAGTATCCTTTTCATTCTGTGTTGAAGTGATTATTTCACTTAACAGGAGAGGTAAGTGGTAAATTACGTTAGCAGAATTTGCCTTACAACTCGCAGTGATAATATTTATTCAGTGATAACTCATTGATTCAAAAAGTTTTGCATATTGAATTTCTGTTATGTGAACAAATTAATTTGAAGGTATGGAACTTCAAAACTCATACGCATACACTATAATCCTAAAACACATGCAGTGTGAATCATTTGTGATTTATCGAGCTGAGAGATGATTGCGAGTAGTCGAAGAAACTGTTTTTTACACGCTTTATATTAGCTACACCTGTATGTATGTTTGTTTGTAACTATCAAGCTCGGGATCTGTACTGACAGAATTATCGGCATTAATGCTTGATCTACTCGCGGGCAGATGGCACTGTACGTAACCTCATTGATATTGCTTGATCTATTCGCGGGCAGATGGCGCTGTATGTAACTATCAATTATTGCTTGATCTGTTTGGGGCCAGATAGCGCTGTTCGTAACTATCAATTTTTCCTTTAGCCATTCGCGGGCAGATGGCGCTGTACGTAACCTCATTGATATTTCTTGATCTATTCGCGGGCAGATAGCGCTGTACGTAACCTCATTGCTAAGTTATTCAAAAGAAAATTAAAATAAAAAACATATTTTTAAGAATTATGAGATATTGAATATATTGATAAACTAGTATATATTAGAAGGAAAACTTATTTGCATATGGTGATCTCATTTCTTTTTTATAATAAGAAGATTAAATCTTCCTCTTGAAGATGATCACTTGGTGATTGAAACACGTGTTGAAGTGTTGAAAATAACGGTTTGGTGTTGGGATAAAACTCCAGTAATATTCATTACTACACCAAAGGTTCCAAACAGTGTACCACAAGTATATAGTTTAATTGGCTCAACTATTCGACTCTAATCAACCAAGGACAACCTGTGCTGAGGTATCTGAAAATTATCGTGTATTAGCTGAAATATTATAAGTTGTCGTTGTTCTGAAACTTACAATGCACAAACTCCTTTTCGATAGATTCTAATCTGTTCGCATCTGGTGTTCTCTTGTGTGACATAGCTCGGTGCGATGACGATGCCAACTTTTTACGGCGGCGGCTTCAGACGTGATCTGTTTTTCCCGAGCCTGGTCCGGACGTTCCGGAACCGATATATTTTATGGGCGATGTCCAGCAGCAGTCAATAAATAGTTGCGATCAGTTACCCCTGCATGCTTCCCCATAGATGCGACTGATACGGGGGATTGTGAGAGATGAAATATATTCTTATGACACCATAAATTCATTCGTTCTAATTATTTTCTCCTTTAGCCATTCCCGATATATTGTTCGACAATATGAATAATTGATTTGTTTTGATGTCATAATTTCGATACTGTAGTTGGATAAAGATATTGGCTGTTTCATCGAGGTACATAATATACATTTCTGAAAAATATAAGAAAATATATTTTTTTAAATGTTTTCATCAGTTCGGAACGATGATTTTTTTCAGGGGTGTTCATTGAGATCTATTACTAGGATATTTTTTGAACCAATCCAGTACTTTGTTGAATGTTATGTATGAGGACCACTCATACATAAAGTAAGCAATTCCTGAACAATCCAAATTATCTCCAGATGAATATGGCCAATAACAAGGACCTCTACAAACTAGTACAGGGACGAAAATATGGGAAGAAAAATGCAATAAGCTAATCAGGTAGCAGTAGTTTCCAAAGACTTGCACAAATCAGACGGCTCCCAAGTTTCCTTTTCTCGGAATTTTTACATTTACAATGTTATACGAATAACTTTTACATTGAATTTCTCTCCATGGTCTGCAGTTGACTGATTTTATGATTTAGAGATACGAATGGATCTCTAAAAAATTGTTTCAACTTATGTGTGTAGAAAATTCAATCTCTATTCGATACGAATCGTACAAATGGGTAAATCCCAGAGCCCAGTGAAAGAACAGACGATACGCTGGTGTCAAAAATAGCTTTATAATTTGTAACGCGTTATTTGACGGCATGAAGGAATATCTCAGGCACGCATCTTGAGATTTAAATTTCCACGGCAACCCTCTATGAATTATTCATATCGGAATACACGAGCAATATAGAGATATCGATGCTGCGGCCGACTGAGATCCGATTTTAATTACTTAGGTTTCATTTACACGCCACTGTACCACTATTAATCACTTCCACCGCGCTAAGGATTTGATCTCTACACTTGTCGGCCTAATGCCGCGTTCACGCCCTATTTAGGTAAGAGAGAAAAGTTTATTGACTCAATTTGCACTGCATTTGAGGGGTTTCGAATGGGTGTTTATTAGAATTCGTCATCGGCTTACCAAAAAGGGAATTGAAACTCTCATTTCAGTGGATGTTGCAAAAACATTCGAATTTGAACCTCTAAACCTTTCAGCAATATATGAAGATATTTTTTTAAAGGATTTCATTTTGACATTGACAGAGTGGACTCAGTGAACAGAATCAATGAAATTGAATTTAAATATATTTAAAATAATTGTTTTGTCGACTTCGGAATAGCGGATGTAATGACATCCTTTGCGTAGCTTGATCAGCGAAATTGGGTTTATAACTCCTCTATCTCTGAAGATATACTGGTTAGTTTTCGACTTTCTCGGCAGGGGTTGGTTCTTTTTTTGTGAAGTTTCCAGGTTATGGAAACAGCGAGGACAACCACCGGAAAGGTTATGGAGACTCTTGCAAAAAATCTGAGTACTGCGGAGTGGATCCCCTCTGTATGTTCATGATTTGAAGAAGCTTTGCATATTATTAAATTGCATGTATATCTTCTTTTGGACGTTGAATTTTATCAGCGGCTTTTATCTCAAATTCTGGAATGGTTTGTGAGAGGTCTGTCACAAGTCTTTCCTATCAGGATGAATTCGTCTTTTTGAAACGTTTACAATACTATGAACTATTTTCCAGCAGGAATTATTAGAACGTACTGATGGAAGATGGCAATTTGGGTTGTCGGCTACTATAATAAAGGCTACTGTTAAGCCTTTCATTTGTGATTCCATACGATCAGAATAGTTATGTATATCTTTGATTACAGATCACATTTGGAACAATTGTGGCATTACTGATTGGAATAGAAAACAGATGTACTCAGTATTATCTGATTTAATGTATTTTGGCCCACAAATATGCATTTGATAATAAATTGTCTAACTTCTTGGTTGACAGTGAGAAGGGTTATTGTATTATTGTAATCAAGTAACTCTTTTGGGATCTCTAAATCACCATTTAGAAGTTTTTCCACCAAATTCAACAAACAATTTAGTAGTAGATTTAAGAAACGTATCTGAGGTTGTTTATTTTTAGCGCCCTCCTTCCTGAATAGGTCTAGGATAGTTTATGATTGCGTGTAATCGATTATTTTGTTGTAGTGCTTCTGTAGATTAGATTTGGCTAATTGATGACTATCAATGTGCTCGGTTATTTCACTATAAAAAATTGTATGTTTCTCAGTTGATTGAAAATTGAGAAAAGCTACAAAATGTTTGAAAGATATTTGTTGACAGTTATCATAAATCATCGGAATTGTGTCTACTGTGTATTATTCAAATAAGCCGTATATTCGTCAATGGCTTAGGATGAGAATTTGGTCAATATACCTGGTAGTGTTCAGAATCGACGTTATTATTGCTTAGCTTGCCCAAATTAAAATGTTTGTAGGTTATCGTTCATATGAGAACGACAGCTGGTTTACGGAAAAAATCATTATTTCAAACACAATATTCACAAAGTTAACAAAATGAGTTCAATGTTGCGTTACCTTTTTGCTCGTAAAGGTGATAGCTTTGATCAAGTGTCCATTCGTTGCCGCCGCTATACTGATTAATGGGAATAGAGTTGACGGGCCTTGCCTGCCGCCGCCACCGCACGGTCTGAATCTGCTGATTCAGATGAATCTGCTGAACTAGATACTAACCACTACAATCGTTTGAATGTCAAGTCATTAACTGAAACTCATGAAAATGATACACATTTTTTACAAAATTTGGTGTTTTTGCATGTTCTATGAAATTATATTCGCGACTGACAGGTATTTCCAAAAAAGTTATAGTATTACTGAGTAAATCAAATCCTGCTGCTGAAAACATCGAAAAAATTATAGTTGAAATTTCGAGAAAAAAATTGAAAAATGTTTTTCGGATTTGCGAGTTATTCTCTTCATTTGGTTGTTGTATGTTCAATTCAATCAAAGATAGACTATAAATCCGAATAATTTGTGAACTCCAAGTCTGAAAGGATCAAGCTCTCTGTTGCTCGCTACACCAGCGTATATTCAAGTCCCCTGAACAATATCATATTCTTATTATGTACTATTAATATCGATACTCGGTCACCATCTTGAGTTTTATGTTAAAAATATTTTATATCGGTAGTATGTAACGATGTTATTCTGCTTTATATGTTCTATGCTCATTTTTACTATTCTATGATTATTTGACAGAAGAAAAATGTAAATAATGTCATGAAAGTTCGTCGTTTTTTTGAAAATATATCTGATAGAAAGTGATCTGTTCTTGGATGAACCCGTATGTGTCAGACATGTACGCAAAAAATCGACCTCAACGTTATAAAACCTAAAAAGTTACTCTGTAGTTTCCCTCGAACTCGAAAAAGAAATAACAGTAACCAATAAATGAATTCCAATCTAATATAATATTATGTGCGTGTATTGATGCGAAAGTGACCTCCACCTTAGGCGGCAGTAGCTTCACATATAAAGTCAAGTTCCTGTGATTGGATTACGTTTAGAGGGTAATCTCGTTGACGAGCGCCAAGGGAGCGGGTCTTCTCTTTTTCGAGGCGCAGCCAACTTTAATGCTCTACCGCGACAAATTGAGCGCTTAACCTCTTCCCTCGGGACTCGACAAACGAATTGACATATTTCAGCACATATATAATACTTCTCAGTAGTCTGATAAAAGGACAAACACGATACGTCTCGAGTGTTGTTTGGATTTTGTTTCTTTTTGCTCTTTAACACGAGAGGGTGATGATTTGGGATGTACGTAAGTATAGTCACTGATTGAATTGATATTTGACTTCAGTTGTAGTAATGATTGAAAAACTGATGTAGAAACATTAAAATTTTCCTTCGTGGGTTTCATTGTGAGATGTATCCGTTGTAAGATGGCCCATAAAAAACTCTAAATGATAGACAGATACACTATCTTTAAAAAATGCTTCTAAAACTAAATTTTTCGCTCAAGAGTTTTCTTTGGCTTTCAGAAATAATGGAATATTCAAAAACTACATTGTTTTGTAATCGGAAAGACAGCTCAAGTTGAGTCTATTTTCAAAAAGGAGAAGAATATTTTTTTTAAATAACCGTAATTTTTGGCATGTTAGCGTATTCAGAAGACGAAGAAAAACTTTAATAAGGTTTTTTCTTCATCTCCTGAAGAGGCCTAGTTGGCCTCTTCAGGCGTCGAGAAGAGTATTGCATTTTTGGTGATTGGGAGAAGTGCATATTTTCGGAACCATAGATTAGTTGCTTCAATGTCATTCATAGAGAAAATCAAAGAGAAAGCTGTTAATCATCACATTCTTGAATATCCTAATAACGATAATCTAGGTATATGGTTTCCAGGCAGACTATCTTCTTACAATATGCCTTCGATAAAAAATGGGAGCTAATTGTTTGGTTTCTGAGTGTGCCTGGAAAGGGGGAACTTTGATGTTATGGCTTCTCAGATCGTCTTTATTCAAGGCTTTCCAGCTCTCAGAAAAACCGATTCTCATAAGTAGTCATCGATGGTTATGTCTTGGATACCTTTAAAATCAACGCTGGTGTTCTCCAGGCTTCTGTATTATCTCCAACTCATTTTTTATTATTATCCATCAACGATAATAGATCGTTTTCAATAGGAAATGACCAACAATCCAATATCTTGCTTTAATAACTTGAGCACACTTATATTTTCTATCTGAACGTCTGCTGCAATTAAAAGTGTTTGTGAGATTCTCATTAAGTATTTTCCTGTAGTGGCAATAGCTTCCTTGAAAAGCAGTATGAAGATGAAGTTGCACTTTTACCTTTCATTACATGATTTCACATCTATAAATCCATACACTATCCCCTCCGGTTCGTAATGTATTGCAGGTCATTTTCGAAAAATCATCTCGATGTATTAATGAAATGGTCCTGGGGCGGTCATCCGAAACGGCCGCCGAATTGCGGGCATTTACACACCATAAAGAGCGATGATCTAGCGCTTAACGACACATAATCAGTAGGACAAAGCACAGTGTTATTTACAGCAGTGATAAATGCTGCTAGGCACCGCCACCATTATTTTTGCGGGCAGAAGCTTTATCTGGGCCTCGCTTCGTGTCCATTAGACCGGCACAGAAGGTAACTTCATTACCGAGGCCCACTGTCGCCTTCGCTCAATTAGCCGTGGCCGCGGAAAGAATAGGAAGTGAGGGTGGACAGCAGGGGTGGTTGTTCTGTGTACGACGGCCGAGATCAATAATTTTTTAGATTTCATTGATTAGTGTTACGAATTAACTGATCGGAAATATTTCATTCCATATTTTGAGTAGAATCTATACCAGATACATTTTAATGTACTCTAGTATTTATTTAGGAATCAGTTATCATGAAGAGTGAAAATAATATTCATCTGAAATATTGAAAAGTTAATCATCTGTTTCGATTAAAATTATATCCTAAATGTATGCAAATGCTTCGTCAATGGATAAATTAAAATATATTGAAATTTGTCGATGAGTTACGATCTAGTTTCATTGCATTCATCGCTTTTTCACTTATTACTAACCTTCAAAGCACACGAAAGCACAACAATCCGCTTGTAAGGTTATGGTATTTTGGGATGTGGCAAAAAAATGTTTCAAGACAACGCACCGTATCACAAGTCAATCAAAACAATGGCAAAACTACATGAATTGAACTTCAAATTGCACACACATCCACCGTATTCGCCAGATTTGGCTCCCAGCGACTACTGGCTGTTCGCCGACCTTAAAAAAATGCTCACCGGTAAGAAATTTCGCTGGAATGAAGAGACATAGAGCTGTTTGGGATGGATCTTTCCTGCACCGATGAGCTGTAAGGTAACTTGCCTAACTTGCGGACATAATTCATTTTCTATCGTGGTACTGGCCCTAGAAGAAGTTTTTTGCCGGCAGGCATTTCCCAGATCCTACTGTTCAAGAATGTTGATATGCCTGTATCTGCCCTTCAAGACAGTCATCCGATTGTGATTTCTTTTACAGTATTGGCACATGGGGTGACTTTATCTACGAGATTGGACTATTTCTATTTAAGAAATTTCTCTCAGACGAAGGTATCGTATATGTAGCGTGTTAGGAATCACACGTTAAAAGGTAAGACCTCGTTAATTCTTAGCTCGCACAAGTTTCGACTTCTGAGGGTTGTTGGTTGTAGGGGCGAGACAGCTGGTTAATGGAAAAACAGATTTTTTTTAAACGGACCTACGATGGAATCATCGAGCCCAAACACATTACTATTGGAGTTGGATCGTTTCTGTGCTAATGAGAGGTAATACCTCAAAATCATTGTCAGTAGGTGACCTACTAGATTAATTTCAGCGAGTACTTGATGCTATATGAACGAAAAACATCTTCGAGATATAATTTAATGTCCATCGTGAAATTAGCCGGAAAAGTAGTTGTATTCCGACAGGTATTCACGAGATCCCACTGTCTAGAAACGTCATTGACATAGTCATCAAACTGATTTTGATTTCTGTTAGGTGTGAGGTGCTTTTTTCACGGTTTGGTCTTTGTTCTCTAGATAAAACTGTTTAAGCTACTTAAGAAATCTCCCTTCAAAAGGATTGTATCGTATGTGTAGTAGATCCACGATGAAACCCTCAGAGAGTCAGACATACTGTTATTTCGGTTGGAAGAAACTGGTCTATAGATGATCTACTCAATAAGTTTGAGAAGTCCTTGAGAATAAGATGATGGAGACTGAGAAGCCTGAAAAGAGTGCATATTCGATTTCATAGACCAGAAAAGTGTATTGTTGCTGAACATGTTTGAATGTATACTTGAAATGAAAAAAATACAAGTTCCCATTCCAAATATCCCAAGTGTTCAATTTCAATTCTATAAGAAATACCGAAAACTTTCCTATAAAATATTCTACTTATTTGTATTCAGGAAATCACTATCCTGTTAGATATAAATAGGTGAAGTTGGGTTTAATGAAGTAGTATAATTCATCTACTAATGACGTCAACTTGGATGATGAACTGTACATCGAGAAAAGTGTTGCATTTTTAGTTTGTGGAAGCTGTAATGTATGACATTTTGGTGACTGGCCTCTGAAGTAGAAGATAGTAATAATATAAAACAGTTCTTAGAAGATTTTTTTTCTTATGATTGAAGTGATAGCCGCCGTCTTATAGATCTACCGGATCATACTCGAACGAATGAATGGAAAATAAAAGCGTGCCTCCATCTCATTGGAAAAGGTTCAGTTGTATCCATTACATTTTATGGGAGACCTCGTACGTCACTGCACCAGTTCGTGTTTCAATTTATATGGGCAATTCTTTTTTCCCAATTTTCGTTGATGCATGTACCTCCGTCTTTGTAGAAGGTCGTGGATCGTGGCTGAAAGATATTTGCGGCGGACCCGACCTGCATTCGGTATTATTTCTCGAAAATCGCGGTCTCTGCCCCACACCAATCGTGTTCACACTGATGCTTATTTGCTATGCGGGTGCCTAACGACATTGTTATAGTGGAGAAACTGGAAATCGTTACTTTAATGTCACCCTCCTTCTGTCGTAAGTTTGGTCTAAATAGAGCCTTTTAGAAATCGGTGGAAAGTGAATGGGCGACAGGAGAAAGAATTGGAAAAAAATCGATAAACAGATTGAAAAACTTGGGAAAATAATTCGGTATTGAGCAAGATTTTATATCTGTTAGTCAATAACAGAATACAGGTATTGCAATCGAACTAAAAAAAAAAAATTCAACCCCATCATACAGTAAGTGTGCAAAAAAGAGGATTTATTCTTTGCCTAATTGAAACTTGAACAACACCAGAAATTAATGCGTGTTCGATAACCTTATTACATGGATTTAGATTGAGTTTAAGTTAATCAGTAGACGAATAATACAACAAAATGTTATTTAAAAAAGTTTCTTTAGGCTGATTGTTCTACTCAAAGACATAGTTATGGTAATTTCATTAAAACTTCAGTAATTTTTTAGAAAATTCTGATTAACTCCCGTATGAAACGTTTTATCAGTATTCTGATTAATTCTAATTCAAAGAGGGCGGTAGGCATTTACCATAACACACAGTAGGTACTGTAGGTTCCTACTTTTCAACGATAAATTACTATTTTGATCAGTTCCTACAATCCAGCTCTACCATTTCGAATTTTAACAACTTAGAAACGTGGTTGAAATTTTTGATCCCAGTACATGGTCAATATTGGGGATGTTGAACGATTCTCAGATAAAGCTTCTTGCGAGAAGAGCAGGAGAGAGTGTGAAATGCTGACTCCCACGGGAGAAGTCGACAATACTGTCATTAGTAACCGCAGGCCGCGGTAATTAAAGCACAGATAATTGTTCATTCAGTTTCCCTCTCTGCTTTCTTCCGTGTGAATTGAGGGTTTCCGTCGTTTCGCTGGCGGTTACGGGTAACGACTGAGATTTTAGGTGAAACAGTAACTTTTTCCTAATCTGTTTCTATTTGTCGAAACTACTTGATCATTCCTGTACTTATGATTTATAAATCTGTAGAATGGGAACTAGATTAAAAAATCCTGATATAAAGATTTTACATTCGTCACTTTTATAGTTTATATGGATGAGTTCTTTATCGACCACCTATGTCATGAATACACTAGCAATTTTGTCATACTTCGGTATATCGTGAAGTGGTTTGTGCGTTTACTGCGAGGACAAAGGTCAACATACACATCATTGACCTATTGACGACGCCTGTCACAGTAGCAGACTAAACGTTTGGTAGAACAGGTTCCATTCGACCACGACCTACCAGCGCGGATTTTGTACTATTTAATCATGACTCTGGTCGTGAAAGCATGTATGTTCTTAAACTTGATGAGCGTTTCATTTTCGTTCTATCAAATAATTCAAGATGACAATTACCGCAAGATGGCGTGATGGAACTCAAGGAAAATAAAGGGAAGGCAAATGACATTTTGCAAAAAAAAGAGTAGTGTTAGAAGGTTAGATGATTGCTAGTACTGACACATATGTTACTTACTTTACTAATATTTTCCTCACAAACAAATATGTTTACTGTACCGATTCTTGATGTAATTTTCTATTTTATTTCTATTTTTGATCTTGGAAAAAGATGTGCATGCACACATTTCTGTTAGAGAATATTACAATAAACAAATGTAACAAAAAAATTATTTCATTAGTATTTCTTACGACAATAACCAATGCTTTTCTAATTTTCAAATCTAGATGTTGCTTGGAATCGATTCAATGGATCTGGATGCTGAGTTGCCGATAATAGTGAATTAGTAGATACTTTTGGTGTTCCATTATGTTTTAAGTTCTAATCCCCTGCTAGTTTTATAAAATACTATTTGGGCACGGATCCGACACTTTATTCACAAATTTGTTAGGTACATGTGTTGTAAATTGACGGATTTTCATTGATTTCAACTTCTGTATTCTCAGCATTCTTATATCAATCAGTGATAAACAAATTTTTTATATCCGCTCTTCATCTACCTTCCCTTCCAAGGCTATGAAAAATGTGTAACTCAAAAATGTATCACCAAGTATAAATGACCGATCTCGATTCTGCCATAAATCGGAACTTAACATACCAGAACAAGCGCAATTACACTAGCGTGATTTATTGGTAATAACTTATAAAGCGGTGCTTGGTGGTGTTAGGTATAAGCGCTTGGTTGGTTCATAATTAAAATTGCGGCCTCGTGTGTACGATTCTCTACATTCTCTACCCTTTCACCGGATTCAACATTATTCGGCCAAGGGGTAACGCATGTCTTTTCAGTAGTACATGAATATTCATTATTTGAAAATGTACATTAACTAATTTGAAAAATGAAACTTTTCTATACTTTTTTGGTATAGACTATACACACTATTGAAATGTCCATAATAATTTAAAAAAAAAGCTTTGGAAGTTTCAACGCATAACATTTTTTAATAATAATCACGTTTTGTGAATTTACTAAACGATGCATTCCAACTCTGTTTAGTAAAATTACAAAACATTTTTGAATTTTTAGTAAACTTCCAACTGACGTTTGTATTATTATTTTACAATACAAAACTATGTATTTTTTTAAAGCAAATTTGGTAGAAAATGTTTTCAATTTCAAGATGCTGAATTGTGAATTTTCTACGCATTCAGTTCAACACAGTTTTGGCAAATTGTTTTCTATTATTACAACACAATGACAAAAATTCAACTATAAACCCTCACACCCTCATAGAAAAAAACTATTGGCCTAATAATTTTTTACGATGCTCAATCTCTGTATTAAAAACTCCATTTGCGAGTTCAAAATAACTTTTTAATTTCATTTATCGTTTCAGTGGAAATCTTCTGAATTATGATATAATGAACGTCATCTTAGAGAAGGTATTTAAGAAACTGGGGGCTTAGTCGAACGAAAGCGAGCAATAGAATAGTAATAGCTTTGTATCAACGTCTGCATGGCAATGATTACAAACACTGGCGAAGACAGAAGTTCAGTTTATCTATCATTCGCAGTAATTTTTCTCAGAATGTTCATGTACTGGTAGACATCAAATCAGTTCGAATTATCCTTTGATTATATGTATGTATTTTGATACATTTGAAAATGGTGTCGCATACCTATAGAAATTATTATTATTATTGAGTGAGTATGTGTGGAGTATATCAAAATGATTAGGATGCTGAAAGGAAAACATTTCATATATAAAAGGAAGTAAAGAGCATATTGGTTTGAAAACTGAAAGTAACATAATTTATATGTGTTAGGAATCACACGTTAAAAGGTAAGGCCTCGTTAATCCTTAGCTCGCACAAGTTGCGACTTCTGATGGTTGTCGTTCGTAGGGGTGCGGTTAATGGAAAAACAGATTTTTTTAAACAGATATATATGATGGAATCGGGCGATATTTGATGCAAATCCATAAAGTGCCGAAAGAAAACACCTTTTCTCGGAGCGGCCCACAACTTTCCTATTTGAATGATAGACCCATGGTTACTTCGGAAAAGTTATTCATAAATGAAAAATATTTTTTCAAGAAAACTGTCTGAAACTTCTTTGATTTGTTATTTCAGTAACTAATATACTTTCTTCCTTTTTCCGGCCTTTTCCCACATTTTTTGTATAAGAATGGAGCAAAAAATCCTAAAAAAACTATTTCTCAAATAGATTGAAACTAGTTAAAGAAATCGCAATAAACATTACTCTAAACTCTGTGTCTGATGTTAATTTTCAGTACATCTGGTCGAGAGAAAAGTCAAAAACTCTCCTTGAAACGTATAAGTAACGGATAAGATCGATTCTTTTATGTTTGGAGATTGCTCGTAAAGTGACAGCAATCGGGGTTCCAGAACTGAGGGTATTTCAGACAATGTTGTCCGGCAATTTGTCTCAGCTTCGAAATACACTTCCCATAATAGACCAGATCATCTGGTCCTGCATATCCACAGCCAGTCTCTCACTCACGATGTTCATTCGGAGTCCCTGTCCAGTTATTTGTGACTGGAATCATATCGGTCGGGGTTCAATAGAGAAACGATATCGATTTTGCGTTTATCGTATGAATCTGGACCTTTGATTCTGCATAACGGGCCACATCGATTACATTATAAAGAAGGATGTAACTTACAATTGGGGTCAATTTGCCTAATGATTTTTTCTATAGAATTATGTATTATTTAAAAAGTATCGATTGTGGAATATGATTTTGAATTTGTGTAATATATACATCTTTATGTAGTTATTTATCAGATGAATATGCAAACAAATTACCCTTTCTTTCACTTGGGTATAATCTCAAAAAATACTTGGCAGATTTAATTTTTTCTCGACCTCTAGGAAACTAAGTAATATGAGCTATATTTTGATTTTAAAAAAATCAGAAAATAATATGGGAATGGCAACAAAATGACCTGAATTACAAAAAGTTGCTTACGATAATTTGGCGAATGCGGAGGGAAGATTGACTGGTGAAGTCTTACAAGTTGTCCAATGACAATGATAACAATTGTAAAGATAGTGTGGTGTTTGTAGTATTTGAACCATTGGATTAAATATATTTTCTGATAAAACCATAAATGAGAAAAATTAAGATAGATGAACTATACGACATAATACAGCTTGTCCACTGGTGGATACATGAAATTCATTGAGAGATAATTTCCTGAATATTACTACACCAAAGGTTCCAAACAGTGCATCACAAGTAGATAACTCCCTGTCAACTGACTTTATTTTACGACCAACCTCACATAAACTGTTGCCAACTAATTCTAATTATTGCATATATCTGTATATGGCATACACTTACTTCAAATTTATTAACAGATTGATGGAAATGAGTTGAGATCGTTCCGATATCTTCCATAGTCAACAACGGGCGACGGTCAACGAAGATCTTTATTACTAATTTTCTAGTACGTCGATCCTTCAGAGAGCCCCTTCCTAAGGGGATAATTTCTCGCATTGTTCTCTATGGGCGTATTCCTGTCAAAGACATAAGAGTTCATATATTGCATTCATGAACCAGTCAGTACCTTTAATGACATCTATAGCAGATCGAAACAGCGCTCCATTTGTCTTTTTGCAATGAAAGTTGTAAAGGAAGAGTTCGAATATCGTTTGGTGATTATTGTCAAAGCTTGGCTTTCAACGGACGGTCTTGGCGAGCATGATTTAATCTGTTGTTTTTATATATCTTCAAATAAACGATAAATATCATAATTTCAATTGAAAAAAATATTCAAACTTCATTCTAGTCCATCTCAATAAATCAAATTATCTGAAAGAACAATTCATTAAGG
Source organism: Leptinotarsa defecta (assembly GCA_015342085.1). Taxonomy (NCBI): domain Eukaryota; kingdom Metazoa; phylum Arthropoda; class Insecta; order Coleoptera; family Chrysomelidae; genus Leptinotarsa; species Leptinotarsa defecta. Next base: position 27,303 of record WOGO01000007.1, read on the forward strand.
CCACATATAGGTAGTATGATCATGAGTAATGGAATGATTCAAAGAAAACCAGTCTGGTGTCCTAGAAATAGATAACTAACTTCAAAGTATTTTCGTTCCATGCGATTTCCGTGTCCCCTTGTTTTCAATAAGTAAAAAAGTGACATTCAAAACCAATATTTTTCCTAAGCCCCTAAATCCCAAATCGGACCACGTTACTTTTAATTTGTTCTGGAGTTTTGGTTCGACCACGCCACGAGGATTATAAATATTCCATTCATATAAATCTTGGAAGGCATGGCGCGGCAAAAGGGCCGTTCGCCCCGATCGTAAATCTTCCTTGATTCTGTACAGATTCTTAATAGAATATTTCGGTCCGAGATTATGTCTCAACCGAAACTTTGTTTAGTGTAATCCGGTTTTCGGAACTGATCCACTTCAAAGCTTTGGAATACGAGCTCAATCAAAATCAAATGTGCGGCTTCGTTTCGGTAAATAGTCCATAACGGAAATGATAATTTTCCTCTTGTATCTGCAATTGAAACTTTTCCGGAATGCTTTACGGGCCAGAATCATTTAACGGTGAAAAATACTCGATAAGAGACTTTTATCTTTAGGGCATTCTGAAGTTCAATGTAGGAAGTTGAATTTTGAATATTTGGAGAACACAAGAACTGTGATCGAACCAAAAACTATTTTCCTTGAATTTCCTGTTTCTTTTTCAATATATCTTTAAAAAATGTAGTTGATTAGTTGGATTATCCTATATTCTATTACACTATATGCGTCCGAAATTCAATATGCAATTGAATATATTGAAAGGGGAATATTTTTGAGAGGAAATGATTGTTGGGGTGGAAAAGTAGAAAGCCAAAACTTTTCTTTTTGAATAGACTAGATAAGTCATGATTGATAGATATAGATAGATGATAGAAAAAGCTTTGCGTGCGTTTGTAGATTCTATCGGCATGTGGTGTCTTGAAATTCCTTATTGTCCAAAGTCATAATCATATCGTTTTCATAAAGAAGGATTTATTTTAGACATTTTTTGACCAGGAAAGTAATCTATTTTTCAGAGATATTGCGTGCTTCTATATAATGCTTCTCTATTGCCAAGCGAGGATTCCTAAATCAAGAATTGCAAATTTCATTCTTTCATTTAGATGACATCTCTTGTTGAAACAGAATCTGTTGTACTTTTTTGCCTTTCAAAGTAAAGTATTACTTATTTCACAACGAAAAAGCTACTCATTAGAAGTAACGAAACAAGGATGACAGCTTTCTGCATATGTCTGGGTGAGATTTATGCCGATTCAAGGCAAGCTAGTATGATCCTAAGATCGAGAGTAAAGAGGGCGTTAATTCAATAAGGACTCCTGGGTTCTGAATAACAATAAATTCGATAGAGTTCCACTCATTTCCAGTATCTGACCTAGTTAATGGTGCTCTTTGCGGCTGTAATGTAGGCCTTTCACTAAATGGATTTCTATGCAGTACCAAAGTTGGTCAACACCTCAAAAGGTAATTTCGTCCTTTCGTCTGATGGTGGCGCAACATGCAGATAAGTGGAAACGAACTTTGACTTTGAAGGCTTTGTCCAGTACTATTGCGTTATATAAATAATCAAAATACAAGAAACCATTGCCTTCCCGTTATCGGGCGACAAAAAATCGTGAAAAGGAGTATTTCAGGCCAATATTTCTGAAGAAGTTTAGTTTTTTGAGTCTTTACGTTGTTCCGAGTCCACTTCAGCTAATTATTCAAGGAATGATACTATATCTGTTTCGAATAAACTTCCATAGTCCCGTATATAGAATATCAGTTACACAACGTTTAATGAGAATAATTTTCACCGGTGGAAACAGGAGAGAACCCAGAGTTAAATATTATCGCGAGATTCCACTGAATTACAAATTTCGATTGAAATTCATATATTCAGACAAGACATGACTTCGAGAAGTTTGAGTACAATTCACAACACACTGAAAAGTTTCGAGAGTCTTTCCATTGTTTACTTCGAGATGATTTTATGCATGTCGGATAAAAGGGGAAGTTATTCGAATCCAAGAGAAAGTCGTATACAAATAAAATCAGTGTCTGATACGATCATCCGATTAAAAAATGGTGTATCCATTTGAAAACGTTTAAGAAAAACATTTTGATGAATTATTTTGAAAGAAAAACGTCTTGGCCTTCTACTACAACAAAAAATGTGGGGGGATCAACTCTTTACAGAGTTTTGTAAGTCATGCACGAAGTTTTTCGAATATAAACAGGATGAAAAAGTTCTCTCGAAACAACTCTACATGAGTATTCAATTGCACGAAAGAGAAAGGTTAATTCGAAACAACTTCTTTCAAATGAACATTGAATAACATAAAAATCACTTTTTCGGTTTCAGTATTTATTCCAAACATTTGTTTTGGAATGGAAACAGATATCACTCATAAAAACGCTACACAACGTTATATGTGGAAAAATTTTGATATATTATTTCACTTACATGGAACACTACTATACTCAATGGCGTACTTCGAAGTTTCTGGACAAGACACTTGTCTTAACTTCACAATAGTACAGTTTTGAAAAACATTACAAAACAAATCACTAATTTCTTTCACAACATAACAAAACTTCTGTTCATGGACTACACATCTTTCTGAATAATTTTTATTTTAGTTATCGTCTTTCTTCCCTTTGAAGTTTCCCACATTTTTTGTAAAATGTCAAAGAGCTTTTCAATGGGTTTAAAAGTTTTTGCATAAAATGCCAATAAATTATATTGTATTTTATTTTTTTTGTGTAAGTTTTTACAATAACCATCAGAATTTACTTTCAAATAAGTCTAATTTTTCTGATCCTCAAAGTATGTATAAGGACACGTTTAGCTGAAAATTTTGACAATAACTTTTTTTCTTATACTGAGGGAATCGGTAGGAATTTTTATCGTTACTTTCGGGAAAAAGTCGTATCTATTGATTTCTGCACAATCAAATCTCCAATTATAATCAGCAAGACAGATGTGTATTTCATTTCATATGAGACACTATTCATTCATAAGAAAACCACATTGAATTCAATTCTCACTTCTGACAACTTTAGTCAATGCACTCTGAACTATTTACATATACATACCTCTATCCCTAATAATTTCCAGTGATTGGGTCATATTCAATGCAGGTGTCGTGCTTCCAACTACCAACACCGAATACACATTTAACAACGTGTGTAGGGGATCCTGTATATATGGACGAGAGGGTTATTGGTAGCCGTTTACCGCCGTGTCAATATCGAGGTGATCAAGGGATGCCAAAGGAGAACGAGAACGGACGTGACGTATCAAAGATCTGACCCCGTGCGCCGCCAACAACTACCCTCGTTAGATGCTTGTCCGATAAAGAAATACACTCCTCCATATAGCTGCGTTCTTTTGTGTATCAGAAGCTTATACAGACACGGACTGGTTGTCAATTCCATCACTGGACGCGCAAAATACCACATTATTTGGGAGTATACAGGGTGACCTACATTGTTTTCCACAAACAATATCTCCGTTATTTGAAATGATCGAAACTAATTGAAAAATATAGTGATATAGCTACTGAGTCACTATCATCATCAAGAACCCAACCGGAAAATGGCAAATTATTTTTTTGTACGTATCAAATGGCAATTATCTTTATATTTTTTTGGATTGAAGACGATTTGTCGTTGGTAGGTAGATAGGTCCAAAGTGAGTCCAAAACGAGGGTTTATTGTGGCCCACCTGTTCAAACTCGACCAAATAAATCTAGCTTCTGAACGAAGACTATAAGTTTATTTGGTCAGAATGCTAAAAATCTGACCTAGTCTACGACGGGGCAGGCATAGAGCATATGCTCTGCTTGTCTGATTTTCTTGTGAAGAATTATCCACTCCAAAGTTTACTGTGACTCAGAAAGTCTGGGAGACATCCTGCTATGCAGACTACTAACTGCTTCAACCATCCAGGAGACGCTTCACTGATCCTCTCAAGTAGTCATGAATGTGGATCTCTGGAATGGTACCTAAGGCCCTCTCTTTTAGAAATGACGGCACACTGATGATATTCCAGCTTATTGATTGTGTAACACCTCAATGATCGCATCAGTCTCTTCAATTGAGAGCATCTGTAAGTCATATGTATCTGAAGGAGCATTAGATTCAGCCATGCTGGGCTTTATTGCCTCTGTGTTTACATTTACTGATTTCAATCTCACCTCAGATACTTGGAGGTTGATAGCAACGTAATGATTGTTTAATTTATTCGAATAGTAGTATATTACTTATTCAATATACTTCTTTGTTATTTTGTTGTATTTAGCACAAATCTTTCCTCACTTGTGTTCTACTCGTTAGTAAAACTTTCGCGATATAATCGTGCTACCTGACGAGAATTTTTCTGGCATTATTCATAAAATAACAACATGTGAACGTATACATGGCGTATATATAATATATTCTTCAACTTCCAGCAAATTTCACAATCTTGTTTTTTCATTGACAGAACAGAATCGGAAAAATGTATCGAAGTATATTGATACATTGATAATATCACAGATATTTTCCAAAACTCAAGCAAATGTATAGTCCGCTCGTTTTTCTATGAAACTTTTTTTGTCTTTCTAATAATCAATACAAGATCATTCCAATCACCGGATCAGAAATGCTTGTTTCATCTAGAGGTTAATATATATTATGAACCGAAATTAGAGAAATAATTCAGAAGGGTCGTGTATTGACCTTTTAAGGGATGGAAGGACAATAAGTTAAAATCGACAGGCAAGTAAGTTAGTGCGACGCATCCCGTTAACTGTTATCTTGTTTGTTTGTTTTGCAGACGGAGTTCCCGATTTTATTGGGCCTGTCTGATGATTATTTTCGAAACTGAAGAGGAATCGTCTTTTGTCCAGTTTTCATGATATGGACTACACTGAAATATATATTTCTATTTTTGAAGTAACTCTTTGAGTGCTTGAATGAAAATTTGTCAAAGTAGTACAGCCAAAAATATGGTAAAGCCGCTCGTTCTGTGGTATATTGTTCTAATTTTTCTATGAAAAAGTTTGCCTACACATGACTTGATGTGCTATCCAAAGAAGACAAGCCTCATACATTTACAGAAAACAATGTGAATGAAAACACTATCACATGAAAAGAGATAATTTCGGAACTGATACACCTACACCATTAGCTCTAATCACTTTCATTACTGGACCAAAAGCAGGTTCAAGACAGAAGACAATACGAATATCTCCTTCTAGCATAACTGATACTCCGGAAAAAAAATCGAATACTGAGAAAACGATAACCAAAAAATCTGCACTACAAGAAAATCTTCAAGGCGTTCTAAGAGTGGGGACTTTTTGCGATCAAAGTATCATCAGATTCTGACACAGGTTTCACCATGTATGAAAGAAAATGAACAGCAAAAGAGCAAACTAAAAACATTCTCTAGACTTTCAATAATGAACAATTCACCAGACAAGAATACTCTCGAAAACTAATAAAATACTGTAAACTCTTTTCGATACTAGTAGAGTTTTCAGGCACCTGGATTTTAGTGTTCATTGTTTGACTTTTTTGTATTATTTATTGTAAGAAAAATATAGGGTGACGACTTAGATTGTGATGTATCTGAAGCAAAATATACTCGTAAGAATTGAAGGCAAATTAAACTTGTGAATGATATTTCGTTCTTGGCTTTGAAACGGTGGAGCTGAATTTACAAACTGAATCGATAATCCGAATGCCTGCACCCTTCCACTAACAGTGTGTACTGAAAACCTTCATTAATATGCATAAATTGAAGTCGTACTACATTCTGATATTAATGCAAAAATCTCTCTTGAATGTTAATATGTTGACACTCATTTGAACATCACCACCGTCGAGAGTGAGGGCATATTTGAACATGCTAATTTTGATGGGCCACCCATCATATCTGAATGTGTTTGAACATGCACTGCCCTCCTGGTCGAACGGATTTTCATTTGAAGATTACAAACTGTATTTATTGCGTTTGCTTCCACTTTATGTTGCCGGACGATAATGTTAATTTTATGTTTTTAATTATAAGATAGGTACGTGAAGTCCACTCTGTGGTCGTGTATTTGGGACTATGGTGGCCATAACAGGGGGGCGAGAAATATGCAGCCTGATTGAATTCTATTTCTATTTATTATTAGTCAAGAAAAAAAATTGGGTTCTATAAAAATATTTATTTTCAATTGAAATTCGAAACATTCAACTCTACCGATGTTCCTACTGAATGAAACAACCTAACAAAGTTACAAGACATTTTTTATATTTTTTTTTCAACTTTACACACTCCTTCCAGCGATGCTCCAATCTCTGTAACCCATCCAAATAGTATTCAGTCTTTTTCTCTGCAAAATAATTGTTCACGAAGGTGATTGCCTCTTCATTTGACAAAAAGCTCTTTCCTCCAAGTGCAATTTTTAGATGAGGGAACAAAAAAAAGTCGCTAGGGTTTAGATCTGGTAAGTAAGGCAGATGGTCAAGCAATTCGAAACGTAATTCGTGGATTTTTGCCACGGCAATCGCTGAGGTGTGAAACTGTGCGTTGTCTTGGTAAAACATGATTTTCTTTTCAAGTTTCATTCTACAGTAATTATTCGGCGCCCAAATTCGAATTTATTGAGTCTAAACTGCGCCAACAGATATTTGGAAATTTTCATTTGAACACGTTCTTGGTCTAATGTGAGCAAACGCGGCACCCAACACGCGAACAGCTTTCTCATGCCTAAATGTTGATTCAATATGTGACAAACATGTTCATAACCTCTGTTATCTCTCTCACTTTAACTCGACGGTCGTCTGGCACCATTTGGTGAACTTTGGCGATGTTTTCGTCGTTATAGCCATGTTTAAATTCAGCTGCCAAACATTCCAATGTAGTAAATGATGGTGTAGAGTCCCCATACACAGAATCTAACTCATCTTTGATTTGCGTAGGCGTATTACCTTTCAAAAACAAATATTTAATGACAGCTCACCCAAAAGCGAAGCATTCGTGATGTGAAACCACTGTTTTTCCCACAGTCGGTAGGATTATGAAAACCCACAACATTAGTAGATACCTCCCCAAAATATGTTGATTAAAAGAATCAAATCAAAGCAATCAATTTTGAATTCAGTCCTGCCGATATTTCCAAGTAGAATGAAAATCATTGATTATATTGGTGGAATTACCATTTCGATTCCGGCGATTCTCATGTTCCAGGACTCGCATATAAGATCGTTTATATGCTATCGCTATAAATAGCCCTAGTGCACATCTTCCCGATATAAATCTGCCACTCAATGTTCTAGCCGAACATAAATGCACTGAAAGGGCCGAGCCGATCGCCTTCGACCCGCTCAAGAAATGCCCACACAGCATATTTTATAAATCTATAAAGGCCGGCTGGTTCTTTTCTTTGCTGTCCGCATCGAATTATTCCTCACTTTCCTTTTCACTTTATCAAAATTCAATTCTGTAAATAGTCTTCAGAAATGGGTTCGGTGAAAGTAAAACCATACCATCAACTTGGTATCGGGAGTATTCTGCATGTTCTTGGTTATTGGCGAGTCTTTTTGAGGAAATTAATATTTTAAAAAAAATTTAGAACATTATGTGCTTATTTTTACAGAAAACCGCATACCTGAAAAGAACTTTCGTTTCCTGGCTAATACCAAATCAGAGATTGGGTGTTTCAAATTTTCAACTGAAAATTTGAGAGAACGATTATATGGATAATTTTGAAAAAGAATTCCCATGAAACCAAAACTTGAAATATTTCGTTTTATAATATAACGACCACGAACTCAATTTTTTCTGAAATTGCTCCGATTTTCTTTCTCATCATTGAAATTATTCAGTAGGCAAAAATACATAAAAAAATGTTTTTCAAAACTCTATTGTCAAGTTTATTCACGGAATGAAAGTGTCTAAATATGAAAGATTAATACATCGGCGAAAATTATCTGAAAGTCTGTATCCGAGAGGAAATTCCATTCATGTCTTCAGTCCGGTAATGTAATTTTCAGTCGGCGAGCCAGTCGTATCCTTTCAGCATACCAAAAAGGAATCCGTGCAAGGACAAAGACAGGATAGCGGCACTTGAACACGCTTAAACCGTTCTCCATACTTCACCATCAGATCCACCCTGAAAATAATAATAGAGCCGGTGATGTTCTTGAACTAACCGCAAAAAATACGAGGTATTTGAACTGTTGAACTTCTTGAAATTGTAAAGGATATGATGTTTTTTCCCACAGGTTGAAGTTGAATGAATTTTGTGAGTACTGGATCCGCGTCAGATATATCTATATAAGCTAATCATGTATACTTTTAAAAATAAGCGATTTCTACAACAAACAGATCATACTTACGATACAAGACCGACGTTGCACAATCCCGTCGAAGATATTCACCACATGTTGGGATAATAATTATACTTGAGTGTTTGTATATTGTGATCAAGTTAGTTTGACTTACATATATCTGTAGCAACTATTTTGTATCAATTATTTTATTTAAATTTTATGTTACTCGCATGATTGCGATATTATTTGTTCTGATTATTCATCTTATTTTATCTGTTTGTTAGTTCCCTTCGTTATACTGACTTCATTATATATTTCATTACATACGTTCTATTGTACTATCAGCTCTACTTCATTCACTACATCTGTGTATTCCAACTATTCTATCAGTTGTATGTGTTTTTTTTTCTTACCCATTATTTTATTCCAAATTTTTATAAGCTTCAGTTATAGAGCCTGATTATTTACTGCCATACTGCTTTACTGTCTAAACTGATATACTGTAACTAAATGTCTGGGAAACTAATGCGCAATTTTAGAGTCCCTGACTCGTTCGGTTACATTTTGTGGAAAAGCATACAAATGTGGACCCATGTGAAAATAATTTCGTATATTACTTCTGTTCATTTGTTGTTGAAACAATAAATTTATTATTATTATTGGGTATCTATTCTTTCAATTAATTACAATTTATTGTGATGAGGCATATGTAAATTGAATAGCTAGGTAATCATCAGTAGAATTATGATTTCTTAAAATAAAAACCAGCACATAGATAGTTTCACTAGGAAATTTTTTTTTTTAGGTTTAAAAAATAAAATGTAAAAATGAATATTTGATAAAAAATACAACTTATTTGGGACCTAACAAGTTTCAACAACTTTTTCACGAAGATAATTGAAAACCAGAATAGTGTTTTTTTTTCAATTTCTATGAAAAACTACATGTGGAAACATGGCGCTTAGAAAAGTTATTAATATTTTCATTACCTACAACTTTTACTATAATCAACTTTATTGGGCAGAAGAACTAGTTTCAATAGAAATTGTGAAAAATCCCATGTTACTTGTTCGACTAATTAATTTTTCCAGTAATGAGTACGATATCAACAACTAACCTGATATTTACTTTCAACACTGATGGATTATGTTTGCTGTGATCGTGATTATGCATATGTAAATTGAACAAACAGATAGTCATCAGTAGACATTTTTCAATTTCAAAAGATCCCTGAATTGGCCATAATGAATGAGCATTTTTTGGCTCAAACTGTTCTATATAACAAACTATTTTTTATAGATTTAGATTTTATATTCAAAATATAAAGTGGTTACTTCAAACGATCCTCCAAAACAGAACGGGTTAGAACAATTTTTCATTTCAAATATTGGCGGAGGTTCCAGCATCATTCGCCTTCCCATTCCCATGTGTTGAACTACCATAATTTCAGTTGACATCAAGATAAATATCATCTCCGCCGACTTCCGAAAGTTGTCGGATCGGAAATCAAAGTGTATTTTGCATACAATAAGCGTTCCTCCCGTTCCGTTTCAACTGCCCCTGCTCACACCATCCAGCATGTCCATCCCTTGCAGAGAACATAAAAAATGACCGCGTTTACATCATAGCAAAGGCAATAATCAGCTCGTAGACCTTCAGTGTTTCGTAATTAGATGCGTGTTGGGGCCATAAAAGTGACCGGAGGACCGTCATCTGGTTTTTTAGTGCTTCCGCATAATAATAAAAAGGCCCGCCGAAGACGCCGTTATTGGCAAATGTTACTCGGACATTTGCGTTTTCGGACATTTATTGTAGAATTCTGAATGCGTCGGCCGAGGACATATACTCCCTAATATTTCTGTCTGATTTTCCTCAGAAAGCCGATTGGAAGATGGGATTTGTTTTATTGAGTTTGGTTCGCTCTATTTGTTTCTTATTGTGTAAAATCCAAATCCTATGGAATATTGATTGTAACGCAGAGTTGGATTGAGTATACAGGTGGAGGTATTTTCTTCAGATATATGCAAGTGGCTCACGAACAGGATCAACCTAACCTGGCAACTTATAACCCAGACACCTCGAAATAGAGTAGTAATATTCAAGAAAATTGAAAGTCTTCAACTGCAAGTAGTGAAAAATATAATTTGAAATTTCACAAATGAAAAAAGATTAAATATTATTCTCTCTCCTCTAACAACGAATAAAGAAAACTATAGATTGTGAAACCTACACGTTTTACTGAACTGCGAAAAGTTTTTCGATAGGTTAATACATAACTGAACATGAACAGGGCTTCACTGAGTCCATGAAGCATCTCAAAAAATTAACGAAAAGTGGAAATAAAAAGAAAAAAACCAAGAGTAACGGAGTTCATATTTTGGCGAAGGATCGGGGAATAACTCAGAAAGCTCGTGATAATTTATAATTCAAATAAATACATTCGGTGTGTTTGGAGAATCAGAACAAGTGAGTACTGTCATTTTCACACATAACAGTGAATTGTATCAGCGAGATTCGGTAAACTGAGAATAGATGATAAAACATGTTATTAGTGGATGATATCTGATATTTCCTAGAATTATTTTCTTATATTCGGTACCACGAACAAAACCGATACCCTTCATTTCAGTATTTCTTTTAAATTTCCTGGCAACTTCATGTAACCTCCAAACTAGGTTCATTTCTTACTGATTCTCCGCTTTTGGGGATTTGTTCATGAGATGGAGCTGTTACTAGTTAACAAAACTTTCTCTCAAATGAGTTTCATACATTCACTCAAGCCACTTTTAAAGTCGAGCCAAGAACATACTTGTTTGGGTCGGATCTTTCCTGACTTGACGAAGAGGAAGTAATACCCCGATATCAGGCTATAGGTGATTTTTTCGAATGATTTCAACGCGATCTTGTTGCTGGATAAACAGGGAGCATCTGCAAGACTATCCTTTGGCGGAGATAATTCAACGTCCATCGCGATATTACCTAGGAAAGTAGTTGTTTTCCGACAGGCATTCAACAGAACCGTTGTAGGTACGTTGGAAGAGACGAATCTTTCGAGATTTCATTTCTAAATATTTATTTTCTTATACGTATGATACAGTCTTCACACATATTTTGGTTTCTATAAAAGAAGAGTCAATTTTCAATATTATTCGATAGTATTCAAGAATAACATTGCAATAGATCACCATGAATAGATATACATTTGAATAGCCACGAATATTTTTTTGACCGATAAAGCACATTTCAGATTTAATTCAACAAGCATCTTCTCAAAAATGTGTACTTGCACGTTATATTAACAGAGTATGAGAGCACATTACTAATCGGCATAGAAGGGGAACGTTGAAGTCTTGCTAATGATGTTTCTACGAAGATTATATGCTCAGCTTTTATCGACGTTAACATCATTTAATAGGTGTCATGAGTTGAACGTACTTTCATCTAACGTTGACGGATAAGGTTCATGAATTCGACTTTGATTAATGGTTTTTTTTCAGAGGTGACTACACCAACGACTAAATTCCACTTCATCTTTTCGTTCAGTAGATAAGTAAGATTAAAATATCAATTTCGAGCAGTATTGAATTGATATTTTCAGGTTCATCACTATATATAGACACAGTTACACACACATCGGAAAACATACAGGCAGTACATTGATAAAGCAACCAGAAAAAACAAACAACAGATGTTTCGGAATAATTGACAGAAAGCAATACAATACCTGTAGTTTTGACTGAAAACGTTAAGTTAACAAGGAAATTCCTGAGATTACTACCCACAATGGTGATTATAACTGCCATAGTGTCATTCTGGTCTAAAATTGAAATTGGACCGCATGGTAGGACTCCAAATTCGCTCAAAATTTAATATCTTTATAATCTCTGAGTTCGTTTTTTTGAATAAAATGAATATAATTTGAACTGTTCGTCTAAAAATCTAACCTGGACATTATATTTTTCGATATCCTCAATTATTAATCCATGCAATTTTAAGAAACTATCCGATTAGATTTCGACTCCTCCAGTTCATATATTATCTGAATCCTTAGACAGAAGAACTCCTCGTAAATGTCCCGAACTAAATGGAGAAATAAAATTGATCCCAAGATCACTATTCACTGAAAAGGGTGATTACGTTATCTGTATTTTCGAAAATGATGAAAATGATAAAACATCATTTTGGCGTAAATCAAATCCTTTAGAGTTTGAAATTGATAAAATCCATTTATAAAGGACGGTTGGCTTCACTTATGAAGTATTAGCAATCGTTTTGAAGGAATTTCCTGTATAACAAGAATACATTCAGCCCTCATAATCGAAAACGAAACTCGACTTCAGTGATTCCCCCACAAGGACACGTTTCGTTTGCACTGCAGATAATTTCGCTGTCACGATTCGGAGGGCGGAAGTCCTCTTCTTGATATAGTCTTCTTGTCCCCTTGCGGCAGTCTATCATACGGTTCGGGGGTAGCTCTATCTAGGGGTGGCAGAGCCCTTAAACGAGAATCACGTCAGGCGACAAAACTGCGAAATCTACCCGCCTATACGTCACTTGTTAAATTAAGAATATGATCCCTCCTTGATCCAGTATGTCATGGAGAACGCCCATTCTCTAATTGCGACCGTTTGTAATTTTAATTTCATTTTTAATGGGAATTACTTCCGAAAAGCGGCGGAACTAATGAAGTACAGATTAAAATTGATTATACGGCTGTAATGCCGCGACGGAAGATAGATCTGTTAACATCGTTAAGACTCTTATAGAATTTTCATTTGTTGGATGTAAAGGTTGTTCCGAAAACTTGACAAAAAATTATTTTGTGTTATTCAGGATACGATGACTATATTCGATTTGCACACAATTATTGATTGTGGTATTATGTGGTATCTTCAATCTTGAGAACAAGAAAAAGTCACAGGGGGTCAAATCTGGTGAATACTGTGGCTGAGACATGATTATGGTTTGTTGCCAAAAAAATTAAGAATAAGCAATGACGAGTGAGCGATGTAGTTCTTGTCTCAATCTTATCCCAGCCGATGATGTTCTTCGGTTTGCTGGCTATAAATTCCACTATGCTGGGGTATTGCAGTATTTTCAGTGCCAGCCCCGGTAGTGATTGAACTCGCCCAAAGTCAGCCCCTTGTACAGGGGATTCGACAAAGTCTTATTATTTGTGAGCACTTTCAGTTCGTTACTGAAGGTCTTCTTCGTGTCGAGGTGTTAAAAGTAACGATTTGGTGTTGGAAAAAAAACTCCAGAAATATTCAGATTCATTTTGATTCATTTCAATATTTTTAATATGATACAAATAATCAGGCAATCAAACTACGGAAATATATTCAAAAAGAGATTTAACAATGAAGCAGTACATACGTTTTTGTGCTAATGGAAAAATACATGACATAATGTTATTGAAATGGAGGCAAAATGTCAATTTTTTATCTTATTATTCAGGATGATATTTAGAAATATGGATCTGATTGAAGAAAGTAAAAGGTAATCTTAATATTTGGATTCCTTTAATTTATCAGATATGTTCTCTTCATCTTTGTTTCAACTTCATCTTCGTGTTTAGTTTTGAACGTTTGTTGTTGTTCTATCAACGTTGTCTATTGTAGGTAATTTACAAACGAAACTTGGACTGATTAGGGAATAAACGAGGTCGTGCCATTTAACATGCGATTATCAGTATGATTTCTAGTACGAATAAATGAATATTATGAAACCATTTCTTAATCTTGATCAAACCCTCGCTGTTTTTTATTTCGCATAATTTGTTAAAGACTAGTCGAGTAAAAGCAGTTGGTTGGCAAAGATAAAAGGAAAATCATGAAGGAACGTTTTAAATTTTCCATTGATTCCATTGCTTTGGATCCTATCTGCAATCTCAAATAATTCTTCAATAATAAAATTAGTTTCATACTATACGTAATGACTAATATGTTATGGCAGTCTATTGTGACTTAATTCAAGTTTATTTAAAAACGGGATTAACCGATGCATTCTTCATCGAATACTTCACAGTGTCCCGATATCTCAATATCGTATTGTTTGTAAACATCTTGCATAGTAACTCAATATCCAGTTCATGTTTTCTTCTTCTAATGGGCCGATAAATTCTTCATCTTGAAAGGCGGTCGTTCTACTTATCAATGGAAACGTGTTATGAATGAAAACCTATATTTTTCAGACTTTGTTTATATTGAGTAGAATTTATTATTCGAGTATTACGTCCTTTATCATTTGTTTTCTTATATTTCCTGTCAGGAGTTTTGAAAATGTTGACCGTGATTTGGCGGTTAATATTTCCTTTTTATTTCAACCGCCAAGATTCCTGCAAAACTAAATACCACACTCCTAACTTTAAAATATTACAATGATCAGTCCATGCTTCCTCAATTCCACGAAAAGTTATAACGTATATATTCGTTATTAAATAATGAAAACTAGTGTCGCATTACAGCTGGTCATTAACCCATCTTGATGTATTGAAATGAGGAGCATATTACCCAAACATGCGTTAGCACTTTTTCAAAATGACACCAATATTACTAATGACTATTTCTCGGCAAATTAGAGTAAAATAAGTTTATATTTCAAAGGTAATTAACCTCGCACCAAATGACAAACCAACAAAGTTGTTATTATTTTCGTGGAAGACATTGTGAAAATATTGTTGGAAATAAATTTTAAATATTATGTCGTTAAGTAATGAACTATCTTTGGATCAGTATATTATTGAATAATCGGTTTCGCAACATTCCACAATATATTACTTTGAATTCCTGAATTATTTCTAAACAAAATTGTGTAGTATAAAATATTCGTATACCTAACATGATAAATCCCCCAAAACCTGAGAACGTGAAATTATAAAAACTTTATATACTTGTTTTTTATTTGAGTTGTTCGAATATAAAATAAGAAACGAACATTAAAGATACAAATGAAACAGCTTTTGATTATAAAATAGGGTAGATGGTTTCATAAATAGATATATGATATTTGGGTAGCTCAATCTGCGGTTATTCATGAAAGTAAATCAGAAGATTCAACAATTAGTTTAAACATATTCTGCAGGGAAGAATTTTTCAGATTTTTTCTTCATCCAAGAGCAAAACAGTTCAAATGTTTTCTAGATTGCTTGAAAAGGTTACTAACATTATTAAGCAAAAAATAATAATAACAATTAAGATTAGGCAGTAACTTTAACATTAACTTTTTTGTTGAAAGTAGAAAACTGAGTGTTTTAAATCTGCTGAACTAACGATTTTATGTGAGTTTACTTTAGGTATGAGAAGAAATTAAGATTTTATTACTTTAAGTTTCTAATCACTGTTGTATTTATATCAAAATCTTCTCAAAACTGATAATGGTGAATAAGGAAAAAAATGCAAAAAAATTATCATGGCGTGAACGAAAAATAAACCGAAAAGAGTGCGTATCACAATTGAAGTGTGACGGAAAAGTAAATCAATTTGAGTTGTATTTACGAATGTTGTAATATAAATCAGACAATTTCAAAACAATCGTTGTCTCTCAACACAACCCAGAAACTTCGCGGTTCCAATTGGTTGACATCATAAAAAACAAAACGAAAATAGGTCAGATGTCTGATTATAATATCCAACTATTGTTTAAGCGTATGTATTTATACGCCTCATTTCAAAATACTTCATATCCTTTGTAATACCTACACTTTTTTACTTTTTTTTTATAACAGTTTCGTAAAAAGTACTAAGGTGATTTAAAGTTTAGTTCTGAGTTAATAATTTCTACCGTGGGTGCGAATTTCATATAATATATGTATCTACCTACATCCATTTACCAAACCAAAAAATTTTCCCAACACCAAACCGTTATTTTTAACACCTCGGTACATGTTTCGATCACCGAGCGATCATCTTCAAGAGTAAGATCAAACGATGTTTTCTCTGACCTTGTGAATCAAACCACATTACATCTTTTTGTAATGAGACAAAACGTGCCGAAAGACAACAATCTCGAGTTTCTTTCATTCCACATGATCATTTTCAGGGTTCCGACGAAAACTTTCCCCAACTTCCGATTTATCGATCACAATTTGTCTCCTCCTTCTCGGGCGATCTGTTATAGACCAACACGATTACAATTAGTGACGTCGCCGAGAGAATATGTGTCAACGAAGACAAAGTTGGCTGGTGCGAGGGCGAGAATTATTGGGTTCATTATATCGGAAGAAGATTGGATTTATCTTGTTATGGGCAACTACCAACAAACACTAGTATTTACAGGGTGTACCTGTTGGTCAGAACTACTGAAGTGTGGATTGTGACGTTTGACCTATTTTTTCAAAGTATCTATACTTTAACAAAAATAATTATTTTGTTTTGCGTATTCACAAAAAAATGACGTTCGTTCAATTTCTCGAAAGTATTCATAAACCCGGTGAAATGTATCTGAGCTGCTATTGCATTGGGATCCTAAATATTTCATCATAATTTTTTCTCATCTGTTTTGTATAATTTCCGTACGCCACTGCAAGACAGATTGAGGCAAAAACGTCAGTCATTTCTCAAAATTAAGTGCCTACTATTTTGGAA
Organism: Leptinotarsa defecta; assembly: GCA_015342085.1. Taxonomy (NCBI): domain Eukaryota; kingdom Metazoa; phylum Arthropoda; class Insecta; order Coleoptera; family Chrysomelidae; genus Leptinotarsa; species Leptinotarsa defecta. The sequence goes on from WOGO01000007.1 coordinate 44,216, forward strand.
TCATAATATAGTATTATAATACCTAGTATCATATTACTAGATGAACACCAACACATTAGTTTGTATCATATCGTTCTTGTAAAAACTCACTATGAACTGCTGTTTAGTATCCTTTTTTTGATATTGCAGTTCACTAAAATCCAGTAGCTCCTTTTGAAATAAACAGTTCATGGTATTTGAAAGATTGGTTCTTGTAACATGATGATCACAACCATCTCAATATTTAAACAGAGCAGGTAAGTGACTAAACTCATATTCTTCAACAATAGAATTTCATTGTTGAAATCTATCGTGCCTCGACATGAGACCGATACTCAGTCTTCGGACTTACTCAGCCAGCTAGATGCATATACTGTAAGTCGGGTATTTTTTTCGATTTCAATAAAATTGCTACTATTCAGTATACTGGTTCGATTCAATAAAAAATGTCTTGTTTAAATTGAGAGGGTTATATTTTTAGGAGTGATTAATTTTTGGGGAAAAAGTTTTTGGCTTTCTACTACTACATCTTGATACAAAAAATGTGGAAATTCAATGTTTATATGAAGTAACTATTTCATAAAGGCTTTTTCTTCCAGTTTGTGTGAAAGTTACCTCTTTGATTGATCTACAGATCAACAAAAGAAAGAAAGAACTGTGCCACCTAATCTAATAATTTTTATAAAATTAGACTTTGTATAATAATTTTTTTTTCAAATTGAATTGAGAGCCCTTGGGTCTTCCTTTTCATTTAAGAACCTAAAAATATGTGAATTGATATTTTACTCTTTCGCCTGCGAAAAAATCAACACGTCTCCTCAGTTTGAGTTCTTCAATTTCACAGAGCCCATAGCTTTAATACACGAAAGACCATACAATAAAGTATCGAATAACAATTGGTTATTATCCGAACATTGGCCCCAATAGCATTGACCTACATACGCGTCTTTCCAGTAGCAAAATATGGATAAAAACCTCAGTACACCCCTAACATACTATTTATTCAAAATTAGAACTCATTGAAATTTTTGGATTTCCGATTACCGGTCATTACAGTTTTCTTTCAGTTATCGTACATCCGTTCTGTTTACAGGTGAGCTCAATCGTGATAGGCGCCGAAATGGACCCGCTGTTGAGATGATTCTATAGATTTATTAGTATTAATTATAGAGCCATTATAATTGAACCATTCAAAAATGATTTTCAAGTCACTGATCGAGAGCTTCATTCCCAAAAACTAATCCGTCCTAAAAAAGAACCCTTTTCTGTTCATACATATTCATGTCAGGTTGACCAGACACACGAAAAAAGAAATTATTTATTTCTTCATGTAAAATTAAATATTTTTTTTTGCTATAAAATTTTATGTAATATCGTTTTTCAATTGAAAGTTGAAAGTAATATAGAGCTGGCTGATAGAAGCATATGCATCAAAATATCTCAAAAATAATTTTTTGAACTAATTCTCTATCTAGTGGTGTATGAAAATTAAAAAATTAAATATGATCTTTCAAGTTTTGAAAAGAAATAAATCTGCAATAGGACTGATATCTTGAAGGTGTGCAAATCTTTACCAAATTCATTTTACCCCTCACCGAGGAGTTTTGACAGAAATTTTTTCTGAAAACAGGGGATTTAATTAATGAACGAAAAACCATAAAACAAAGTATCGAAAAACAATTAGTTATCACCCGAATACCGACCCAGTATCATTGACCTACATACGCGTCTCCCCAGTCGTGTTTATATGGATAAACACCCCAGTACACCCCTACGATCCAAAAATGCAATTCTTGGATTTCCATTCACCGATCTACATATCTCCTCCAGTTATGCTGCGTTTGTTCTGTTCACAGGTGAGTTTAATTACGTTGGGCGTCGGAAGAAGGTGCGCCGTCGCGACGCTACTCTCCAATAGAATGCTGACGTTGCTTTATTGGTCACCAGTCAATTCTGACCCGACCCTCGCCTCTCTGAAAACGCGCTCGTGACGTCATTCTAATCAGTCCCTGGTTTGATTACGTTTTTTGTGTGCATTTTTGTGGGTCGGATCGATGGAAAGGTACAGGTAGAGTGTTCTCGAGGGGGATCCTCGATTCTTGGTCGCAGGATTTTCTGAAATTAGTGATCTCATTTCCCCATCAGTCGTACTTTACGATTGTGTGTAGCAGCTTGGTAACTTGTATTTATAAATTTTGACTGCAAATTGCCATCGCCTTGACTATGACCTAACACAAAACTGCAATGTTTCACAGATCTTTTATCTTCAACTCAATTAGAATGTACAACCTTCTTTCTGGTGACTCAGCCATTGTTAAACATCCAGTGAGAGCAGTTAGGTATCAATGAATCAATCTATTTTTCTTTTCAATTTTTGGGGTATTATTCCTCCTTTAATGAAATGGATAAAAACTCTTTTGTTTAATATCCACTAGTTGATTCAGTTTTACGATCGGTTTCGGATTTCATCCCATTATCAAGTATACAAACTAACGTATATATTCGAAATCTAAAAACGTGGGAGTTTGTAGGTGACATGGATGGGGAGGTAATTAAATGAAAAGGGGTGCCAACTATAAAAATGCAATACTGGAGATCATAGAAATTACCGGGGCTGTGTAGGATTTTGAGATTATCTTCACTTATCTTGTGTTTTGATTCTTGCAGATGTTCACACACTGTAGAGTTTTTGTCCAAATAGACGTGTTCTATGAATACCTGTTTTTTTATTCAATCTTGAATTTGTGAGTTTGACAACGCCGGTAATTTCTATAAACTTACTTCAGCCCACTCGACCTGAGAAAAGCGAAGGTCGGGTGCTTTGATAAGCTGAGGTTTTCGATGTTCTTGAAGAAGACCCCATGCATTGTCTCATCCTTGTGTTACAGCAAGAGTAGAGTGATCTCTGCGGTTTTTATTTAGGCCTGAACGGGTTATTATTATTTTTCCCAAAGGTTGCGCTGGTCGGGCTCTATTCCTGAAGCCCCGATACATTTTGAAAGGGGCGCCAGCATTATCAACCAATGACCACTCCCCACACCGTGAAGTAATTGATCATTGAGTCACTATTATTATTATTTTCATAGTAACTGGGAATGATACTTGAGAATGGTCTAACAAACCGAAACCGGTCGAAACAAATAAAAAACTTGGTAGGAATCAGACAAAAGTTATTTTCTTTATTCTATATTCGTCTATGAAAAGCTTGTAAACATAGAATAGAATAGAGTATGATTTAATTTTCTGGAGACAGTCATGCTGTATGGAAAAAGTCAAACAAAGGGTATAATACAAAATGCATATACCAGCAACAAACAAATGACAAACACCTCATAAAAACATAAAAACAATTATAAATAACAGGAAAATGAAAAAAATCTGAGTTTTGTTGAAGGTACAATAAAGTTATTTTCATGTCTACTGTTATACTCATGTTTATAAAA
>WOGO01000008.1:0-47253 GCA_015342085.1 Leptinotarsa defecta
CAGATAATTCATGATCCAGTTTAGTGCTATTCCATCAATACCTAAGCTTTCAATCTTTCTAATCAGTCTGCATCTATCTACAGTTTGAAATATCCTTTGAAGGTCAAGAAATACTGCAATAGTATACTGATCTATTTCCGCACCTTTCTTTCAATCTGTTAAAACACATTGTAACGCAGTTTCACAACTATGTTTGCTCTGAAAACCCGATTGATACTCACAACGGACCGACCTTATTACTATTCAAATAATCCGCTATCTGTTTATATACAGCCCTTTCCAATACTTTAGCTGTAGCATTAATCATGTTTATTGGTCTCAATGGAACAGCTTGGCTTGCATTTGGTCCTTTTGGTATAGGTATAATAGTAGATAATTTTAGTTCAGTTGGTACTTCACTTTTCTCTAAAGAACTGTTGATAATGTTCAACAATGGATTACAAATGACACTGAGACACTTCTTCCGAAGTTCTACACCCCAGCATCTATGTAAGAATGCGTATATTGTTATAAACACCCCGTAACTTTAAATTCCTGCTTATTGAGATTAAAATTTTTCTGGTATACCTTCCAAACATGTCTCTTTTCGGCACGTTTTCTTCATGTAGCGCTATATTAAATGTGAGTTTTTCTATAAAATCTAAATAGGGCTATTAAAAATTTATTAAAGGTACTGCAAACTCCATTTGATTTTGATAACTTCATGAAATATTCAATAATAAAACACAAACTAAAAAATACAAAATAATTTGAAACTAATTTAAGATTGTGCTCAATATCGATAATGAGCTAATGACTTTTAATAAGTCTGAAATCAGAATAAATCTATTTACAAAAAAAACTAATTTTGTTGTAAAAAACCGTGGGAAGTTTTAAATTATATTTTTATTATAGCCCCAATATGGCAAACAGCTTCTAACCAAGTTTAAAAAATCTGTTTAAAATCTGTTTTTTCGTTAATCAGCTGTCGTCCCCATACGCACGACAACTCTCAAAAGTTGAGAACTTGTGCGAGCTAAGGACTAAAGAGGTCTCACCTTTTAACGTGTAATTCCTAACACGCTTATTTACAACAAAATTAATTTTTGTGAATACATTATTTTTTCAGAATTATTTCAATTTTTGATTTTTATAAAGCGAAAACTGAAAGTCACTTGACTTGTCATGAAGAGTACTTCGACCACGCCACTGAAGATGACTGTCGCAGTAGCAGTCGAAACGTTTTGGAGATTATAACAAACGAAGACCACGGTAAAATTCGGAAACCAATCGAAACACTGTTTTGAGGTTGTTCATTTTTCCTATTGCACAGATACATTCATTTATTTATCAATAATTTTTGTCATTGGTTTATTAGTAAAATTATTGAAAAGTATAATGGTTTCATTACTTATCGAAAGAATTACCTAATTCAATGTGATTTCATTTGTCCGACCTTCACCTTTGATCTGTTCAACTAATTATATAACCTTATCTGCTGAGATAACAAGTTGAGAAAACAAAAATATATAAATGCGTCCCGAGTATTCAATGAAAGACTTCCATTCATGATTTATTTTGTTTGTTCATTAGTGGAGCTTACGCATATGTACTGTCGCGTACTTTTGATACAAGTTTTTTTCCGATGGAGGCTGAATTAGTCAGTTGCGAATTGGATGGATGATTTATTGAATACGGAAGCATAAAATAGCCACTCTGGTAATTTAAACTCGGATTTATACTTTTCTGTCATTCTTCAATTCATAATTATATTTTTTCTGTGACGAGAAAAAAGTTTGACATTTTTATCTTATAAAATTGATTGCTACCCACAACCTGATTGATACATTTTATATTGCGATATGCATGAAACAGACGGCGATCCTTTGCTGCTGCTGGACGAAGGGCTATGTACATTCCGTAAAATTCAATATATTCTTCAGTAACTACAAATCTCCTGTTTACATCATTCATTGTTTGCTTGAGTTTCACAATTGATAACGTTCCCGAATCTTCAATATCATCTAATGTTATCTGGCTGATTTCACAAATTTGATAAGCTCCTGCAATCCCAAATACAACAACAACCTTGGCCATTGAATGAACTTCATCGGGAACATTATTTAAAAAGTCACTAATATGTGTATTTGTAAATTTCGCAGCTTTTTTGGGCATGTAACCTTTCCTATTTTGTTTCAGAAATGTAATTAGTTTGAAATATATTGAAATGTCTTCATCGCCATTTTTACATTTTATAATAAAATACATTCAGTTTTATTAAAACAACGATAAAAATTAAATAAAAACACCAATAAAAATGTATTGGCGCTCCGGGGCGACTTCATTGATTTCAGTGGCGCATTTGCTTTTTCAGCTGCAGGAAAACCCAGAAAAATCTGCAGCACCACGTCATCTGAAGATGTCCTCTCTTTCATAAAACAAAATGTAGGGTGTCTGCAGTGGCCAGTTGCAAGACATCGCCAGAACACTTCATTACAGGACTGTCGTCAAACGTAAACCATTCCGTTTCGTCTTTGACCAAGGCGTTATAATGACCAAATTCAACGCCAGAACCACAGTGAACAATGACTGCATGAATATTATAATAGTGGTCTACTAGATTGAAGTGTTCATCTATTTCGAACCTTCGAAAGAGTTTGGTGCTTCCGTCAGAGGTTGAGTCAGGTTTGAAGATCTTATATTTAGATTCATGATTTTTCTGAACAGCCGATAAAAAAATCAAATGTTATTTGTATTCTTCGGAAGTATTCTTGGAAGTTTATATCGGTGAGGTTAAATTGCAATTCTGTATAATTTCTGTATCAGTTATTATCTTAACGGAAAATATAGATTGAGCTCACTCACCTTTGGAGGGCACAGTATATTCATGGTGTACTCAACCTCTTGGTGAAGCTCGGCAATTTCAGATAGTCCCTTAAATACAACGTGTCCAATCAAGTCGTGTCTGGAAAAGCGATCGAAGTCGTACACAGAAAATTGCAGATATCTATCTCGAAGTTCTTCATACATCACACTGGAAAATAATGAAATAAATACTGAAGATTAAGGTGAAACTCATGTCATGAATAAGCAGAGTCTATTCCTGCAATGCATCTAAATCTACATTCATGAAGAGTGCTCTTCAATGTCGAATACTGACCTGAATATGAAGGTTTCATTGAATACTGGGTTCTGGTTTTTGCGGTGGACCTTGGTTTGATACTTCTTTTTCCTATCGGGAAAAAGATACAGCTTCACATAAGGATCACAGCTACCATTCATGTCTTTCACTGGCAAATCTCTTGATTCGAATACCTGAAACAATTCAGTAAGAAACATGCTATCAGTGACTTCGATACTTCCATAAAAATATACCAAGAAAATCCTATATTCAATCTAATTGAATGGGTGGGGTAAAAATAATATTTCACAATTTACACAACTTCACAACTAACATTCAATGCCGAGGGAGTTGAAATCCTCTTTTACTACATATTGACCTTTGCCAAGATGATTACTAGTCAACTCAGTCCTTCTTCACCTAGTCTTGAGCGTTTCATAGCCCTTTTATGGCTGGGTTTCGAGTTTGATCACAGAATCGCCTCATTGAAATGGACTGTGAAATAGAGATTGTAAAAAATAGACGAGCCTGAGGTGCATAATAAATCACCAGCATCGACTCGTTCGATAGACGGATTTAAGCAGCGAGGGCCTGACAGACATGAAGTTTTTATCTTGAACTCTCGCACACCTACAACGAGGACCAATAAAAGCTCTGAAATATTTTCCAGTTTAAATGATTTTACAAAAACTGTAACATGTGTTTTGGTATGCAAACTAGCTTTCAATACTTCGAAAGTATTTGTTACCACTGAAGGCCATTTAAAAGGCCCATTTCACTCCTGAGCGCAGTCGTCAAAATCTTTGACAAAATCCTTCTCAAGAGATTCACTCGCCTTAAGGAAAGGATGCAACTTAGCACGAAGGTCCAATTCAAATTCAAAAAAGGCAGAAACACCACCTCACAGGTGGTCCCATAAGGGTAGTAATGTGGTTATGGTCCTGCTGGACATGAGGAGAGCGATCGGCAAGGTCTGGATAGATGGATTGATCAGCAAGCTGCTAGGGGTAAAAATTGTAGACTCCTATCTGACTTGCAAGGCTTCTCAGGTAGGGGGTGAACGGGGCTAGATCTGTTGAGCACCTAATAGAGGCAGGTATCCCGCAGGGGTCGTGCTTGTCCCCCCACCTATACTCGCTATATACGAGTGATCTTCCTATGTTTGAGAGAACGAATGTGGCCAGGTATGCGGATGATACCGTTGTATATGCCCATTAGTACTCAAGCGAGATACATGGGAGTAATACTGGACAAGCGAATGAATTTAAATAAACATTGGAACTTAGCCATTAAGAGGGCAGGTGCAGCGGTTATGAGAATCCACCTTCTCATAGCTAGAAAAACTATCCTAGTGATGGAAAATAATTTGCTGATCTATGAGTTACTGATAAGATATCAGATCAACAATGATATACGCCTCGCCAGTGTTTCGCAGCCTCAAGAAGTTACAGCTTCAGAGACTCGAAAGGATGCAGAACAAGATACTCGGTATCATCACCAACTGTGACGGATACAGTCGAATCAGAGACTTACTGGAACTATCTGGAATGGAAAGCATTGCGAATCATATCTACAGACTCTCCTATGAATTCTACAAAGTCTACCTACCGGAAAGTTCACTAACGGGAGAAGTCACGAGCATCTGGGCGCATCATTACCAGCCTCGCAATCATGGGGGACTCTGGATATTTTTGAGGAAAGAGGCGAATAGCCTGAATCGGACATCACAACATAACACGATTTGAACATCACACTCACACAAATAACACACACAGCACACAAAATACACACTCTCAACCACTTTCATTGTACCCACTTTTCCGGTGATTTCTCATACGTGACATCATTAAAAATCAACCAAGCTCTGAATTAGACTTTGCATTTCCGTGAAAAGCCATACATTCATCACACATACATAAGCCTCCAGGCAGATATACTGATCATCAGATATGCTGATAAAACTTAGGTTGGGAAAGAGCTACCGTTGGCACTAGTGGAATGCTCTTCACCAGAACCTCCGGTACGGCGAAAGGATACTTGGGCTCATGACACTTGGCCGCTCCGTTTGGATGAAATCAAATGTATTTTTGTATATACGTAAATGGAATGGAATGTGATACTAGAATCAGAACTTTCAAAACACTAGAATTTCGAAATTGAATTGAATTTAATTGAATTGAATTGGAGGTTACTTGAATAAATGATTCTAGGTAAGAAAACTACTTGAAAGAAGGGATATTCTGTTATCCATTGAATCAATGATGGAGGACTCGATCTTTTGCAGATCATAACTTGGGCTCGACCCAGGAACTGACGTTAAACGACCGTAGAAAACGAAATAAAAACGATGCTGAATAGGATTCGGAGCAGTTGACAACTGACTCTGATTCTCATCGAAGAATCATCTTCAGCGATGAGGTCAATTCCTGGAGGGATAGGTACCTACGTGAATAAAAAATATTGCCGAATTATTGTCCACATGACATCCAAGAGCGTCCAATGCATTTCCAAAAAAGGCGTTTTCCAGGCCATCACTGTCAATGGTGAGTACTATAGGTCGATGATCACCAATTTCTTTTGGCCTGAATTGGATAATCTAGTCACCGACATGTGGTTTCAATAGAAGGACACTACGTGCAACACAGCTCATGGATATTCTGCACGAGTGATTTGAGGGCATGGTTGAACGATGAGCAGTAGCAACACCGATGCCATCAACTCGCTGACCACACCGTGGACTCCTCGTGGAGGACCCAGAAGGATTCCTAGGAATCCAGACTCCTGGGAACAATGGAAGATCCGCCGGAGCAGATCCAGGATATCCTAGAGGAATACCCACTTGGAATCAGATAGCGGTCAGCTGCGTCCAGGAAGGAGCTGAAATCTGAAGCCATGACCCCCGGCCTTACAACCCGTACGCTAAAAATCCCAACGACTACTGATCACTGACTCGGATCACTCAATACACATTCACAATATTTTGTTAATATTCTTAAAAACCAATAAACATTTTTGACTTGACTTGACTTGACTTGACTTGAGGGCATGGTAATTTTACGTGAGGGGTAATGTAAACTGGCCACCGAGATCACGCGATTTGACCCCGTTAGACTATCTCCTGTGGGGGTTTCTCAAGTCGCAGGTGTATGCGAATTAGACACACACCACAAGGGTCCCCAAAGCCAGCATCGCCCATGACATCGGTCGAATTCAGCTTGATTTATGTGCCAGAGTAATGGAAAACTGAACGTTTCCGATGCGCTCCACCCAAAGGAGCCGTGGAGGACATTTCAATTATATCTCACCCAAACTTTGTATTGATCAAATTCAAAGATGGGAAACGCATTAAATCCACTTTTTTCAGTAATATGTATCCGATAATTGAATTTAGATTCATCATAGACGAAATGATCCGTAATATCTGAGTGTCATTGAAAAACATGCCATGAATGTCGTTGATTCCTGAATATATTCAGTTTTTGATTGAATTCCCAGGAAGATGAACTGTTTTAGCGAAAAATCTACACGAATACGGGTAAGTCATAAATCTGGATGCGAATACCACTCATTTTACAGCTCAAAATAAATGCGGCGAGATGCTCAACTCAGCATCGTAACACCCGTCACAGTATCCTGCAAGGCGAGCTTTCTGATGCATGCAAACCTTTTCACGTAAAAATCCCATTACTGGCTCAGACCTCAGAGTTCAAATTAGAATTTAGTGCAGATCGAAATTTACTACTTTACTACGATGTGAATAATATTTTCGTTCGACAATTCCTTATTACGATCTGAATATAAGGCTTGAAGGAGAAAATTATTATTTGCAGTAGTCAACCTCTAAGTAAAAAATATATTTAGAGATGGTTCAACTCAATTGTTGAATCATTTTCACCTGTTTCATCAACTGTAATGGTTGGCAATAAGCACTAAAGTGATTGGGCGTGTCCCGAAGAAGCCGTTGTATGACGAAACACGTGTTACGTTTTTGTAAAACTGTTTAGTGAAAATCTCACAATGAAGTATTTTGTATATTAGTTATGAATTTTGATCAAGTATCGGCCAATTCCATGGTATACCTTTCGAATTTTGTTTTGATAATTGCTTGGTTTTTTTTTTATCCTTCCCCCTGGCATCAAACCGGAGTTTATCCTGCCCCACAATTTTCAAATCAATCGAGTTACTTCCACTTACATCGATATTTTAGATTTAATTATGAATTTTAGAATTATGTTATATATTTTTTCATACGTCTACAGTGTAGCCAAAAGCACTGTTACACTAGTTGGAAACGAAACATTCGAGAAAAGCAAATTATTCAAGAAATACGTCCGGTACAGTTCGAAGTTGGGACATGTGAATAGGGTGGGATTTATATCCGCTGAAGAAAAATTGTCACAAGAGCATAATGGATTCGCATCAATGCCTATTTTTGCCAGATGTGCAGGAAACTTACTATGATTAATTTTCATTCGTGTGATGGTAGTGGCGTTGAATCTTGAAAAATTGAAGTTGTCTACGTGGGGGATACTTTTAGGAATAGTGGGGTGGATTAATAAATAATGATTTTTTGATTTAGAAGAGAATTCTTTCCAGAGTCTCCCCCAATTTAGTCGTATTTCATATCTAACGTCTGAGACTATATCTTGCGGGGAGCTGATATCAGTTATAAATTCTAGAGAGGTGGCTTCTTTCGCTGCCACATCTACTTTTTCATTTCCGGCAATACCCGAATGAGGCGGGTTGGCTGTCCTTGTTCTTCTTTCACTGCCTAAACCACTGTACATGCTGTTTTCGGCGAGTGCATTGTCTTGAGATGTGGGGGTTGAGCAAACCGGCCATCGGATGCTTGCTTCCACGTAGCTCCGCTGGATACGGGAATGACAGAATCACTTGTGCTTCTGACAGAATCACTTGTGCTTCTGTTATTCCCTAACTGAATGGGATTCCAACGATGGCTCAATCCTAAAGTGAGTGTATCCGTGCCGAGAGGACGAATGACACTGAGCCTATCAGCTGTCTCTACGGAACCTTCGAGATACCGGGCGCCCTCTCGTCGTAGCATCGCCTTGCCTGGTAATGCGGGGCTCTGTCATGATTGACCCTTTTTCCCTAGCTACTCGTGGGACATTTATAGACAGAGTAAACTTAAAAATTTTTTCTGACGCTGAGTCTATATGGAGATGGAGATGGATGTCGAGCTTACGACTCCAACTGACCTCCCTGTAAATTTAGATCAGTGGCGAGTCTACTGAGGAAATAGATGTCGAGATTACGACTCCAACTGATCTTCCTGTAAATTCAATCCATGAGCGGGTCTACATAGGAGATGGTTGTCGAGTTTATGACTCCAACTGACCTCCCTGTAGATTCAATTCAGGAGCGAGTCTACAGAGGAGATGGATGATGAGTTTACGACTCCAACTGACCTACCTGTAAAATTATTTCAAGAGCGAGTCTACAGAGGAGATGGATGTCGAGTTTACGACTACAACTGACCTCCCTGTAAATTTAGATCAGTGGCGAGTCTACAGAGGAAATAGATGTCGAGATTACGACTCCAACTGATCTTCCTGTAAATTAAATCCAAGAGCGGGTCTACATAGGAGATGGTTGTCGAGTTTACGACTCCAACTGACCTCCCTGTAGATTTAATTCAGGAGCGAGTCTACAGAGGAGATGGATGATGAGTTTACGACTCCAACTGACCTGCCTGTAAATTCAGTTCAGAAGCGAGTCTACAGAGGAGATGGATGTCGTGTTTACGACTCCAACTGACCTCCTTGTAAATTCAGTTCAGGAGCGAGAGCTGCGGCGTACGCAGAATCTGTCTCAGGTGGGGGAACTAACACCCCATGAGCAGGTTTAGCAAACGTTTGCGCTCAAGTGAGGTTTCACCAAAACCAGAGGTGAAAAAGCCCTGCACGGCTGAATCTAAGGCTTCGTCAGGTGTAGGTGACGTGAAAAAACTCTCTTATGGAAAGGTTGTCGTGGTTATCAAGGTGAGAATCTTGCAACTTGACTATCCAACTACCTCATTAACAGAGCATATACTTTGTGCCTGCTCCGCTGAGGACCGAATAAGGCCTTTAGTGTTAGGCAGAGCCGTACTCTTACCATATGACCTGAAAGACCACTCACCATACAAACTAATCGACTTCGTTGAGAAGCTGGGTTTATTTGGTCGAGTTTAAATAGGTGTGAGCCACAATAAACACTTGCGGGTTGCGGTGGAGGGTTGAATAGACCCACTCATTTTGGACCTAACCTAACCTAACCTACCCGTATGACCTTTGATTATATATAATGGCTTGTTAGGCAAGGACCACCATCACCATAATTGAACAATGATGCCATCAATGTCTCATAAAGCTCGCTTTGTCATAAATAATTTGTAGTGGAAGTAAATACAAATCTCTCTGAAAATTTTCTTTGTTAGAATATTTGAAATTTCTATAAGTGATAATTTTTGGTTATTTGAACTCAAAAGTTACCCGCAATTTACAGTAAACATATTCATGGATATTACTTGAGTTTTATACGTATCGAGTTGTTGAAAATAACGGTTTCGTGTTGTGGAAAAACTCTAGGATTATTCATTACTATACCAAAGGTGTCAAATAATGCTTCACAAAAACGTATTCATATTACTCTCATTGGATAATACACACATTGATTTATTGAATAGAACTGGCTGATACTTGATGAAAATCCATATTAAAATTAATCAATAAAGTTTATCGTATGATTTTCACTATAAGTAGTGATTTACAGTGAAAAGCATACAATATACTGTATTAATCAGTTTCAATTTGATTCAATTCAAAAGTCTCTGATATATAATGGAATTGTTCAACGTTTTCATTTTCGAAATCAAGTAGATTTATATACAACTTCAACTTTGGTGTTATAATTATTATATAAATATCTGAATAAGTATTTTCATATCAATTACTAGAAGAATTTTTCTTTAAAAAAAGTCACACAAATTGAATTTTCATGTAGATATCATGAATATAAATATAAATGATAAATAATAAATAAAATGAATATAAATAAGTTCATGATTCCAAATAACATGAAAAAACTAAACTTTGAGAAAAAAAATTATCTAAAATCGGAATTGTTTCTGAGAATTCCTGAATAATGCCTGTTTTATATATTTATTGACGCAACTAATAAACACCACTAAACTAGCAGCACACTCATGCACAGATTACCTTGACTACTAGCCCTTCCAGCTCTTTTTCATATTTGAGAGCGAAATGTAATTTGCCGCAGTATTCCATTTCCTGTCCTCCATTGCTCTCAGCAGACGCTTGCCTGATCAGCTCTTTTCTGTAGAGTTCCGGCTGCAACAAGAAAATTCTCGTTGTGAATACAACTTGGAGGAAATTGGGAAATACATTCGTGATACAAATTCAGACATAGCACGTTGTTCCAGAGTTTCGGTTGGATTAATAGTCCAGTCAAAATGAGAGCAAAAAGTGAGAAGTTTACAATGATTCGCATACAGTTGAAAGTAGATAAATATACTGAATACATTGCTATGAATAGAATATTAGATATTTTCACTGAAGCTATGGTTGCTAAATATAATCAGGACAAAAATCAAATAATAGATGGTGCAAAACCAGGCTGGCAGCCCAGGTAGGGAGAACTCATTCCTCACTTTGATGCCGGCCGTGAGTTTATTGGGCTAACCAATCGATAGACTTAAAACTTGGCTCACGATAATCAAAGAAAAGACCCACACGACCGACCCTCTTGGGGCAAGGGTTAGATGCATCATGTTGGGTCCTAAAACGAGGATTTGCCATCAGCAATGCCACCGGATGCTTTGAGGGGAAGCATGAGCTTGGCAATAGCCGTATGCTCCATTATGAGAGTAATAATGCCGCGCAAAAAGGATAAATGCCGAGAATGCATGCTCTGTGGAGTGAAACACATCCAGAGCATGCCGCCTTTTTGACTCCAATCTGAAGGATTATGTATCGTATCTTCGGCGGCTAGCCAATATAGCTCCTACCCAGCCCTTAAGCCACAAGAACTGGCTCATTTGGATGCGGAGGTTTGTGATATTCTCACAGAAGTGGATGACATCTGACAAATTGACAGCAGTTCAATCGCTTTCCGAATAATCGGAGGGCAGTATTGCGGCATGGCGATTCGGAAGATTGAACGGCGTCTCGTCTCCAATATGTGATAGATAACAGGGTGATCAACGATTCACGCTCGCGCCAAATTACGACGTATCCATCGTACTTTGAGCCAAGGCGTGCTCCTGACCACCAAACAGCACTGCCCTGATTGGATACGAATTCTAGTGGTCGGATTTCACCTGTTTATGAACACCATCAGCCACTCACATCGGACACTCCAGCCCTAGCGCAGTTCAAAGCTTTCAGCATAGATCTTCGACAGCCTCAGTTCAATGAATTGACCAACACGATAACCCCGGATAACGTTCGGAAAATTCTTGTGGAATCGAAAAATTCTGCTGCTCCTAATATTTTTTTTCTGAATTCATCCGTATGTTCGTGGATTTTTATTGCCTTTTGCACTAGTCAACTATGATATCTTTTGTCTGGTCTAGTAACTTCTACAAAGAGGACTTGGTGATCTTCCTGACTAGGTGCCTATTCTGTTACTTATGATTCACCGGTTTGTCCCAATTTGCAATTTATTCTATTCTCCTTCATCCTAGAACCCATGGAGCCCTTTATGGTCCTCATATATATTTACCACACGAACAATTGAAGATGATTCCTTATCTTCCTTGCTTGTCTGAAACTGGTGTCAACCCAGAAGTTTTCCTACTCGTTTCGTTACTCTAGGAATGGAGGAGAGGTTAGCTTTCGCAATCGTTGTTCGTTCATACAAGCTTATGTGTGGGGAAGTTCTTGGTCTCAAGCCCTCATCTTTCTCAGATATGGTAAAAAAATGTCAGCTCCAGTTCTCAATCTGGAAATTTCTACAAGCGCGTTCTTCAAGTGTCCCAATACCGTCTTGAGTTCGAAAGGAATGATGATTGGAAAGAGCGTGACGATATTGGTTCGTGTGGAGATCAGACGGCTTCCACGCTGCGTTAGTAAGACGTATGAGAAAGGCAATTCTCCATATTTTTTGTCTCTATGGTGAACTGTATACTTCAATTATGTTGTTGTTTCATGTTTCCAGAACACGTAGTGTTATCGATACATCACCTTCAATATACTTTTTAGCTTTCTTGGGATCAGTTGGATTTTATCAATTCTATTTATGACACAGTAATTGAGCCCCGTAGCAGTTTTAGTATCTATACACATCATTTTGAAACAAAATGATCATTTCCACTACACCAATACATTTTGGGAGGAAATAGGGAAATACATTCGCGATACAAATTCAGACGTTGAACGATGTTTCCGAGTTCCGATTGGATTAAAGTGAGTGATACTCCAGTAAGTTTGGGATATTGTCATACTTGCCTTGAGTTCCGTGACAGAGGTATGATGAATCGGAAATTATCATTATCGTTTTGGGTGCAGGTGGCCATCATTTGATGGAATTGTTTAATTTCCTGATAGTATATGGATGAGAAGCCTCTCCATCCTTAGCATCAATTTTGAATTATTTGGTGACTACAAAAACTGTTTTCTCCATGAATTGTTTCTGAGTGCAATGATAGATAAATAATTTTTAAAACTTTCTGGGCGAGTGTCGTCATTTACATTTTTTCGATGTTCTGATCTCTACGAACAGAAGATCGAAAATTGTACTTCAGAAAGGAAAATACAAGAAGATCATAAGGGACCCTACTGCGTCATTTCAAAGAAAGTTGTACCAGATTTTGAAAAAACACCAATTATACTTTTCGAAAAAAAAAGAGATCATCGCTAACACCGCACCACAATAAGTCCCCTGATTTGTATAGAATACCTAAAATCTACAACAAGAATGTTCCACTTAGACCGGTCATAAACTCCACAGATTCAGTTACT
Organism: Leptinotarsa defecta; assembly: GCA_015342085.1. Lineage (NCBI taxonomy): Eukaryota > Metazoa > Arthropoda > Insecta > Coleoptera > Chrysomelidae > Leptinotarsa > Leptinotarsa defecta. The sequence goes on from WOGO01000008.1 coordinate 13,084, forward strand.
CAGAACTTGTGCAGATTTTTACTACCAATAATTAAACCACTGCAAGGAAAAACATCCTCTTTTGTGAAAAATTCGAGGCCTTTCATAGAACCACTAGGGGCAAACGAAGTCAAAGAGCAGGATCGACGTGAAAAGCCAACAAATTCAGAATAGCAGAGCATGTTTGGACATATCAACATAACATCAAGTGGGCTCAAGCTGAAATCAACCACAAGTAGGAACACTGGTTTAGGGGAAAATTCAAAGTAGCCGCATACATGGTGTCCAACAATGCATGTAGCCAAGCTAGCGTAGGTATACGTTACATATGGAACCCTCTAATCGAGCGGAATACGACCAACTCCCGCCAAACAGTCAGCTTCCGCTAAAACCGATGAAGCGGAGAGGAGGAAGAGGGGATAGTTGAAAGCACTTTAATGACCTATAAATAGTCAGATCTCGGAGAAATAGGTCCATTTATCACCCGAACATGATTGTGAATACTAACAATTGAGACGTCGTGAAGTAATTTAGTTTGAAATATTTTGATTTTTAATTTTTCATTTCATGTTAATCATTTTTTAATTTTCATTTCGTGTTGAAAATTCAATTTTTTTATTTTTTGGTTGTTGCTTGTACATTATTTCATTGTGATTTCAGTTTTTTGCTTAATATAATTGTTAGTTTTCAGCTAATCTTTTCGATTTTTGATTTGTTTTACAGATTTTTCAGTGATTTCAAATCAATTTATATCATATTAGACAATAGGAGTCGAAACTAATGAAACACAAATATTTTTTCAATTTCAATTTTGATCGTTATTGTACTTATTGTACTGATACCCATATTTATACACTGATTTTTTATTTTTTCTTCGGTGTTGAACTCTCATACAGCAAATACTTCAATTCAATATTCACCTCCGGATCAAAACAAAACTTACAAACTCAAATAATTAAATGCTAAAATTCTGTTGAAAATTTCCGTAAGCTGATTTTCCGGTATTAAAAGTTAATTTACTGCGTGAGAACATAATATGCTTAGGTGATATGAATCTTTTATTATCTTCTTTGATACCTGTAACGAAAGAGAAACGAAAATTCCGTGTCTATTCGAAAATGCCGGTAAAAATACGGGCTTTTATTTCCAAATGATAGTACGTTATAATTTGGCAATGATTGGTTTACTTAAGGAATTTCGAAAGCATTATTTCTGAAAGAAATTTAATTTTGTCACAGTTTTTTCTTCCTCCGTCTACTCTGGAAAAATACGATAATGATTGACAACAGAAGGGTCATTATAATGAATGAATTGTCGGCAGTTGAGTCTTTGTTAAAAAATTCAGTGTCGATTTTCTCTCCGCTTGAAATTCTGAGAGGTATAGAGAATGTACGAGGTAATCAAGAAGTTGAACTTGAACCTCTGGCTTAGATTAAGTTAGAAGGTGCACGTTTCAACAACCAATTTGGCGTCTTCTGAAGAACCTTTCTTCACGTCTCGAAGACGCCAACTTGGTTGGTGAAACGCGCGTCGAGAAGAGTATTTCATTTCTGGTTATTGAACGAAGGGATTGTTTTGTATACGAGATAATTGATAGTGAGGGATATTTGTGAGACGCAGTAATCAAGATATAAAAGGCTGCAAAAAAATAAATAATACTCTTTGAAGGTGATTGACCAGGTTACATGGTGAATTTAATTAGTTCGGACTTCCATTGTCTGATATGAAATGAAATGATTCAAAATCCCTGAAAGAATCAAAATTAAAATGAATATCTGAAAATAACAATTACATCAAGTAAAAAAACTCCGAAATGAAATTACAATAAAATAAAATAGAGGCAACAATTAAAAATTGAACAATGAAAAAGAAATAGAAATTGAAAGATTTTGAGCCAAGTAACTTTACGACATTTCAATTATTAGTATCCACAATCATCTTTGGGTGAAGACTGGACTTCTTCCTCCATAGATCATTGGAGTGCTGTCACGCATTCTCTCTTCCTTTTCTTCACTTCCATGGTTTAGCGGAAGCGGACCGTTTGGCGGAAGTTGGCCGGTTTTCGCTTGATTATGGGTTTCCATATGTTGCGTATTTCCATGCTAGCTGGGCTGAATGCGTTGTTGGGCAACATATATGCGGCTTCTTTGAATTTCCTCCTAAACCAGTGTTTCTCCTTGTGGATTATGTCAGCTTGCTTGGTACCACATGAGGTTATGTTGATGAGCCCAAACATGCTTTGCAATTTCCGATTTGCTGGTTCTCCTATCTGTGTGTGTTTCTCGTGCTCGGTAATGGGGGCTATAGGATTTTCCGAACTCGTAGGGTATTTGGATAGTGCAATTCTTGGAAAGACAGTTCGTGTTTGGTGGCCTGGTTTTTTGGGGGTCTGCTATGGATTGTGTTTCCGGATCTGAAGCAGGCTCTGATACTGTGCTAGGATCCAATTCTTCTTTTATCATTTCCAACAATCCTCTGATGTAGAAAAATACAAGCACTGGTTGTGACGGCTTCTATTCCTTGCAAGGCTTCTGCTGTTTTTCAGCCAAAGTCTGCTTCACCATCACTTTGGAATAAACTAGAGTCTAGACTAGGTGATTGCTCTTTTATTCGATTGATGGTGGTTGGATTCGTGGTTCAGATACTTTCCCATGTGAGTAGGTTTTCAGTATACAGATGTTCCCCATTAAGTATCGGTTCTCTTCACCAATACGTCTGAGAATGGCAATTCGTTGTGGATGTCCTTTTCCATTGTGAAAATATGAAGGAATGAGTACAGTCATCACTTGAAGACGATTGTGAATGCTGAAAATCGAAATGTCGTGAAGTAACTTGACTTGAAAGCTTTCGAAATGATTTTACTTCCTTATTATAGATGCGATAGTAGCGATTCACATTGCATTTCAATCGCTGGAGATTGAATGCAGTCGGAAAAACGTTTTCAAGGAGTTTATTCCACATAAATGCAGTTTTTCAGATGGATCAGTTTTTGAACAGTTGAGTTCGAGGTGTATTGAGTTGAAACTCAAGACGATGAGCAGCCACAGTCCATCGCCTATTTCTGATATGTATCGCTCTTGATGGAATTAAATGTACCAAGTCACTTGGACACCTCCCTCTATAGAAGAGAGACAAATTTCCAACCTTTCTTCGATGTTCCAGGCTATCAAGGTTGCACGTGATGTTCACGTCCCCAATCAGGCGGATAACTCTTTTTTGGATGGAATCCAGCAGCTTCAGGGTATGTTTGGGGGCGCAGCTCCATATATCGGTATATTTTTTGACTTAGCGCGGGCTTTCGATACGCTGAACCCAAACATACTCGAAAGAAAACTGGAACGGTTAGGATTGCGAGGCCCTATTGAAGACGGAATAGTTTCCTATGTAACGGAAAGGCAATTGTGAAAATTGGGAATGATCTCTCAAGCCAATATAATGCAGGTATTGGAACCCCTCAAGGGAGTATCTAAGGACCACTCTTATTTCTGTTGTACATACATGACCTACCTGACTTCATTGAAGGGGAAAAGGTGTTCATGTCTGCAGACAATACAACAATAATAGTGACAGGCTCCTCGCTGAGTACTTTAATGTGAAAGTGACCTCAGTAGTGAACCAATTCTATGAATGGTGTACAAGAAACCATCTTGTGGTGATTCTACAAAAAACTATGTTCATTCAATTCAACAGTGCACGCAGTAATGAACCAAACCTTGTCAATCTGAATATAAACAACAATCAACATGAATTATCAAGCTCAACAAAATTTTTAGGCATACATCTCGATAATAACATAACGTGGATCGAACAAATAAATAATACATGTAACACACTCAAAAAAAAGCTGCTTTGCCACACCAAAAAAATCTTTTCAAGAATCATCTCTCCCGAAAGTATATTACTCTATACTATACTTGACCTCATCATTCAACATAATCAGTTGGGGCCTTGCAACTGTGTGGACTAGAGTTTTCGTTCTTCAAAAACGCATAATAAAATATAATATGAAACCTTTTGACTCATGCCGAGAAGTATTTGAACAAAAGGGTATATTAACATTTCCCTGCTTATACATTTCAAATATATTATTGTATATACATACTAATAAAGATTGCTATGCTAGAAATGGTGACAGACACAGGTATGAAACAAGAAACAAAGATAACCTTCGCATCGAAAAATTCAACCACCCATATCATACAAAATCACCACAACATAATGTAATTACACTTCATAATTATATATCAAATAATGTAAAAAAATTATCGCACCCTCTCTTCAAGAAAAAAATTAAAATAATGCTGACAATGAATGCTTTCTACAGCCTTGAAGAATTTGTGAACTATTGCAGAATAATTTATTGAATTTCTAATTTTCAAAAATTGTTTTGCATAAAATTAATAATGTGCTACTAAGTGTAATATGACTTGCCATACCCAAGCACAGCTTGGCTACAAATGGTTAATAAAGAATCTGAATCTGAATCAATACTCCAAAAAGGTCTGATCTGAGCTTTATAAAGCATAAAAAGTTGCTGAGTTGTGTGTAGTTTTCTGATTCGGAACAGTGTTCCAAGCTTTTGAGAAGCAGTCTGTGCAATTCCAGCGACATGATTGTGCCAAGACATATTGGTGTCCATTTTATCCCCCAACAAACGTATCGAAGCAGAAAACGGAATTGTCCGACGTGACATTATTATATCCGGTTCGGAGACATTTATCATCTTGGAGAAAACCGATGCCTGGTTTCTAGATCTTTACTAAGATATGCAACCTTCTGCTGCTGGTGAAGATGTGCCTTCGCAGCCGATGTCATGAACTCTAAATGAAATGACGAGACAAGTGTACTGTCGTACGGGACAGTATCTGAACCACCATCAATCGACTGAAAGAGGAATCATCAATACTCTATTAGACCGTGCTCTTGGGCTCTGTAATACGAAGGAAGGTCTCGAGAAGGAACTCGACATCTTCAAAAATGATCTTCAACGGAATGGCTACTCCAAAGCGATGGTAGAAAAGACTTTGGCTAAAAGACAGCAGGAGCCTCGCAAGGAAGAGAAGCCGTCACAACCAGTGATTGCATTTCGCTACATCAGAGGATTATCGGAGAGGATAAGAAGAATTGAGTACAAGCACAGCATCAGAACCTGCTTTGGAACTTCAGAAACACTATCCATAGCAGCCTCACGAAAACCAGGCTACCAAACGAGAATTCCGATTCCAAGAATTGCATTTTCCGAAAAATCATATAGCCTGCATTGCCGAGCAAAAGAAACACACACAGCGAGGAGAAACCAGCAAATCCGGAATAGCAGAGCATGTTTGGCCATATCAACAAAACATCAAGTGGGCTCAAGCTGAAATCATCCACAAGGAGGAACACTGGTTTAGGATAAAATTCAAAGTAGCCGCATACATAGTGTCCAACAACACATTTAGCCAAGCTAGCGTAGGTATACGTAACATATGGAACACTCTAATCGAGCGGAATACGACCAACTCCCCCCAAACGGTCAGCTTCCGCTAAAACCGATGAAGCGTAGAGGAGGAAGAGGAGATAGTTGAAAGCACTCTAATGACCTATAAATAGTCAGTTGGTGGAATCAAATGTGCCAAGTCATTTGATCACCCCCCCGTGAAAGGATCTATAGAAGAGAGATAAATCTCCAACTTGTTCCAGGCTATCAAGGTTGCACGTGATGTTCGCATCTACAATCAGGCGGATGACTATTTTCTGGATAGATATGTTTGGGGACAGAGTTGCATACTCCAAAGAAGCTTGATGAAGCTTGACAAAGCATCAAAAGTTGCTGATGTGTGTTCAGTTTTCTGGTTCGGAACAGTGTTCCAAGCTTTTGAGAAGTAGTCTTTGCAATTCCAGCGACATGATTGTGCCAAGACATATTGGTGTCCATTTCATCCCCCAACAAACGTATCGAAGCAGAAAGCGGAATTGTCCGACCTGACATTATTATATCCGGTTCGGGGACATTTATCTTCTTGACGAAAACCGATGCCTGGTTTCTAGATCCTCACTAAGATATGCAACCTTCTGCTGCTGGTGAAGATGTGCCTTCGCAGCCGATGTCCTGGAATCTACATGAAATAACGAGACAAGTGTGCTGTCGTCAACAAAGCTGTATATTGGATTCTTGGTTTTTCCAATAAATCATACAATAAAAAGAGGGTTGGAGACAATATGGATCCCTGGGGAACACCAGGGATCCAGATATCTGTGAATATACAATTGAAAGTAATATGCAATTAAAACACCTGGGTAATTTTTCAGGCTGTTTTGGCAGCGCTTCGGTTCAATTGGAATTTGTTGTGGAAAATTGTTCAAAAATTGCTCAACGACATCAAATGGTGATAAGCTGAAAAAATGCAATAACTTAAAAGTTGGAAAAAATGGAAGGCATCAATGTATAGAGTACAAAACTCACTATTGATTGATTTCACAACTGCCAAGCTCAACGTCATACTCAAGCTCTACTGACAATATCAGTATGTCGGTGGAGCAAACTTTTGAAACTTTGTTTATCGAAAATCTCTTCCGCAGAAATATAAAATTCGAACACGAGGGAGGTAAGTGCAAGGATTGTGGATCGAAATAGTCCTTAATTTTTTACACCGATCATGACCTCATTCTTTCACATTGAGCCCATCAATATTGATTTATGATGATAACAAATTGAAACTGAAAAAAGATAGACGATTATTTTACTTCGATGGTAACGAGGGAATCTATCACGGCCGTGTTTCCCTCATGATTTATGATTCTCCGTTATTCGGCAAGAAAAACGAAAATAATATCGCTCCTGTTGCCACAAACCGATGGGAATAAGTGGATAATTCAATTTTTCTTCGAGGTCGTTTGAGAAATTCAATAGAATTGATAATGATGGATGTACGAAATTGCCACAACAGTAAAAAATATACGACTGAAGTTGAAATCTTGTAAACACAAAACCAAAGGAAATGTATGAAAATTTAGTTGGGTGAGTGGTAATAATAGTCGGCAAAATTAGTTTACTCGATAATTTTCAATGAAAAAGCCATTTATGATATGAGTGTTGAAAGTAAGGTTTTATTTTGTGAGTGAAAAATTTCACGAAGTTTTTTGTACAATTGTTCTGTTTTTATAATAAAATAGATACATTTATTTTTTTTCTAAAAACACATTTTGACATCTCTTGTCAGTTAAGTATTTTCGTGTTATCCCATTTGCTGTGAAGTGGCCGTATCAGGTGACACCGAATCACTCCGTTATCAACAAACAGTTTTGTTTTCAGGTCACGCGTTTTATTTAAAGTCACATTTGAAGTTCTGGCTGGTGTTTAATGTTTAATGATGAAGTCGAGTGTGCTCGTTGAAAATGGGGTTATTACAAGCAAATATTAGTAGTAGCATTTTCGAAGCGGAGAAATTAAAGTTATAGGCCAAAAAAAATTAAAAAATTTTACGTTCAGAAGTTTATAAATGAGGCGCCAGATGAAAAATATTTGATGATAAAAGTTGCTACGTGAAGAACTGTGACATTTATTATGAGAAGACATTAAATTAATGGATGAATCATTGATTATTCAAATTCCAAATACAAAAACGAAAATAGTCATTCTTTTTGCATTGAATTGACTATTTCAATAAATACGTTGTATTACGCCCTCCTGTTATCAATCTTCAACGTTTTTTGCTGAAATACTCGAATTATAAATGCAGTGCCAACCCAGTTGGTATAGACACGTTTGGGAAAATGCCCTCTACCATTGCTGAGTTTCTGAACCTCCCGTAACCAAAAGAATATACAGGTCACCGTCTCAGAAGGTCTTCTGCTTCTTTGCTAGCAGAATCAAGAGCAAGTATAACGGATTTTAAGGAGCACGGAGGATGAAAGTCTACAACAGTAGCTGAGAGTTACATCGATCAATCTATTTCTTATAAAAAGGCTATTGCTGAAAGAATAATCCCAACAACGCATCGTTCTCTTCACTTCAAGAATTAGATGTTAATTAATGTCCATGAAATTATCAACTCAAATAGTTCAAATATATTACAAGGCTCTTCAACATCACAAGATATCTATATTAGCAGTTGTTCTAATTGTACTTATCATATTAATGTTCATAAATAATTATTATGATATTAATGTAAATGATACATTTGTAACAGATTTCAATTGTATCTATATCTATTGTTCATAATGAATCTTCCTTGAAAATTGAATAATTATGTTTTGTTTACTGCTATTTGATCGAAAAAAATCGTGTTGAAAATACTTTCAATAGTAGTGTTAATGATATTTTCAACATGCTACTTTGTAAACATCATGTTGTAACACTCTTGACAACCATACAAAATGTCACTTTCAATGACAGTTGTACAAAAAGATTTTTAAGGAAAATGTTCTGTTGTCAATCAGATATATCTCTCACTATTCAATACAGCCTCGCCGGGTCTGTTAGATAATTTTTTTGATTGTTCGTAACTCTGTGCTTCAGCAGATTCATAACCCAAAATTTTTTCCAAAAAACATCAGTCATTTGTGGAAAACTATTTAAATCCATTTTTCCTTTGAACTCATTTCACAGGCAAAACTTGTAGAAACAATTTGTTTCTAATAGGACAGTAGCCTGTTGGTAGCCTGAAAGGTTCATTCTACTTGATTAATTATGGTGATTCAAGCCCGACGGACCGACTATCGATTTCCATCGCACAACCTGTGCTAGGAGTCGCACGTTGAAGAATAGAATCTCTTTATTCCTCAGCTCACACAAGTTCGACTTCTGAAGGTTGTCGTTTCAATACTATGTGATGATTCTGTGTTGATCTAAATTGAATTGCAAAATATATTGAAATTCAAAAACATCAAGAAATAGTTCCTCAAAAAACTGTGTTTTAAAGACTAATCATAAAAACCATTTGTTTCGATTTATTTCCAGAATTTGTTAGCAGATTTCTCGATGGTGCAATAAAGAAAATCTACGACTTTCATCAAAAGAAACAGTCAAATTCAACAAAGTGTTTCGATAAATGTATTACTCTGTGTACATCTCTATTCGAATCAAAAATTGCTCAATAATTTAATTCTGAGTTCACAATTACTACTCAATGACCTCCAGATAAGTGCTGGCTAGACTGAATCATTCGAGTTTATAACAAGTTCAGTTTAATCATTCGAAGATTGATTAAGATTTACTTTCACACATTAAATCCTGTCAAATGAAACTGAGAACGTTCGCTATTCATGATGAAATATTATCCACAATATTGAAGCTGATAATTCAATATTTCAACACACAATTACCAATGAGAAATTAACCTCGAATGGCACATATTTTGAATGTTTCCGTGCATTTCTCAATTTTAGTAAAATTTAATTGTGTGAGGTATCAATAAATAATTTTTGTTCCATGAGTATATCGTCTTCTAATCATTTGTAATAGTGTCAACATCAATTTGATAAAATATGGTTTTAGTTGACGACAGCTTCCTGATGAATTGAAGTGATAGCTTGTACTGGACCCTCTGGCGTCTAATAAATCAACTGAAAATACTTTCCCAACACCAGTCTCTCAACGTGCGTTTCGCTAACCAAGTCAGCGTCCTCAGTATTACCTAACTAGACCGGCTAGTATATAACTACCACCTGGTATTGATCTTATGCCAAACTACCTGTTTTTAATACCTCCAATTTGTTATGTATTTTCTCTATGTTAGTGATCATCTCTAATATTAATCGGTTTTTCATTTAGAATTATTACCTATAAGACCAAATAAAAGACTGTTCGAAATAGGACCTTTTTCGCGAGCTAATATAGTCCATTTGACAATAGGTTCAGACACGTTTTGGTCTCTGTTAGATTATTTGTACATGGGGGGTTTCTTCCCCGCTTGGGGTTTTGTTCACGGGATGGAGCAATCTTTCTTTCAGACAAAGGTTTCATACATGCAGCTGAGCCGCATCGAAATTATTCAAGTTCCAGGCACTTTGCTGTTCAGGTCGGATTTTTTCTGCACTGATGGGAGTTAATACTTTGAAACTGGTCTGTAGGTGATTCACTCCAATGATTTCAGCATGGCTATGCTGGTGAATGAACGTAAGGTATCTTGCATGAATGTCTGTCGGATAAATTTCAATATCCGGCGTGCTATAAGCCAGGGAAGAAGTTGTTTTCCGGTAGGTATCTATAGAATCTACTGTTGGTAGTTGGGGGAGATGCATATTTTGAAATTTTATTTCGAAATATTCATTTTCTAGTACGTATATATGTTAAATGTCAGTCACACCGTTTTGATGTGGAGCATGGAATATTTTTGAAATATTTTTCATATATAATATTTTGTCAGATTCGTAAAGTGAATCAACGAACAATTGTCGTCACGTTCCCTTCGACAGCACCAGTTGTTCATCAATGAACTATGTGAACTTGTAATGATAAGTTTTGTTGACATTTGAACTGATGTAGCGAAACACGCATGTATCCCATTGTCACTGTCGACTTATGTTGTTTATCAGTGTGGCCCGAAATTTCTATCTCTTACATAGACTCCTCTTGGTAGTGAATAACGAGAGCTCCACTTGTAAGAAATTGAATGCTTTTTCATCAACACAAACCCCAGTGATTACCCGGATCAGTAAAACGATAAAACATTATTATTCGATTCTATTTAAAATTTACCTGAATTTTTTTTTCAATTTCATTTGCCTTTCCAGTTGCTCGCATGCTAATTTTTTTCCCGGTAGGTTCATTTGAAGCAGCAGACTCAATGCCAAAAAATTATTGTCCCTCCTGTGAGCATGACAAAAAATAATATTAAAAGTAGTCCTACTGTTGAACAGATTTTAACAGATTTTTAAAAGTAGTCCTTATCTGTGCAGGTGAGTATATTTCAGTCGAGTGTTTGAGATGAATAACATTCAAATGTAGTTGATCTTGTTAGATATAGTTTCACGGTATTCCAATTCATCGTCTGGAATTCGAAGTTTCATTCTTTCGACCGACCTGTTAATAGCATTTTCAGTGGAAACGTTATATCGTTGAAGTGGATTATTATTTCACAATACCACTTACACAGCTTGATTCCCACATTTTGTTGAAATATAATCTACCTGTCATCATCAATAATAAGTGGTATTCAATTCTCTCAGAGTCATACTCGGTAAATGATATGAATACAATAGCTCTATCTGGGATGTTTTGTATTGTCACACATAGACGAAAACACTAATTAATTGCCATGATATATATTCATGGGAAGTTATTTTATAAAAGATCAGGTTTTTAGCTTTCTAATTACTTAACAAAAAAATGAAAATATATAGTGCATACACAAATATTTATTTAAAACATAATCTGAAAGAAAAAAACGTTTTCGAAGCAACTACTTTCAAATTGAAAGGGTTTGTTCGTATAATGTTATCCACATTGGTAATGAAGAACCCTAAGGCAAGTGTCTTACGGCGAAACATCGATGTCTACCAGTGAGGATGACAGTGTTCCATGTAAGTGCAATTTTTTACCATTCATTTTGTGTAGAACTCCTGTGAATGATACCTGATATTTTTCCATAACGAATGTTTGGAATATAAACTGGGTAGAGAATAGTGTCTTCTGTATAATACAGGGTTCATATAAAAATATTTGTTTCGAAAGAATTTTTCTTTCGTATAATGTAATGTTCATATGAAAGTAGCTGCTTCAGGAGGGCTTTTTTTCCACTTTGTATCTGAAAGTTATTTCTTTGCATGATCTACACCTCCATGTATAGAGTTACTTATTTTGAAATTGATTGCTTTTTTCTTTCTTTGGAAGATTCCCACATTTTTTATATCAAGATGGAGTAGTAGAAAGCCAAAAAATTTCTTTACCAATAACTACTTTCAATTATAAAATAAAACTCTTTTTTTCCATTCGTGTACTACAATGTTCATGTGTTCAATTTTTTTTCTACGGATTGAAGGCCATCTGACTTGTCCATTTCTCCCAAGTTTGCGGAAGTTTGCGGAAAACACTGCAGCCTCATGAGCATTCTCATCCCATCCTTTTCATGACACTCATTCCAACAATCCTGTTTCTTGTATTGGTTTTCACAGATCTCTTGCTGGATATTGTTATGTAATAAAGTTAGAAGGGTTGGAAAATACAAAAAACTACATCAAATCGTTACGTTAATGATGTGCTCACAACTAGCCTGAACGTTTTTTCCTCAAAAACTGAATGTCTCTCTGACAGAGGCCAAATAATTTAAGTATTTAACCTTGACTCAAAATAGAGAAATTGAATCTATAAAATCTACTCTAAAAAAAGTGACCAAGTGATAAAGAACTTAGGTAAGTATCAATTAGGAACACTACTGTATAAATTTATTATAAATCTATCAAATACTGGCTTATTCATTAATATATAACATAAAATATAACGAGGAAAATATGGAATGATTGGTGGTCTGGGGCCCTTCTGAAACTCTTATGCGGCAGAAGAAGAGGAGTCGATGAGATCTGTGTTGGAGGTCTTCGTCCAGTCCCATAAAGACATATATTACCCATAACTTAGATAACTCATCTTATTAGTCAGTGAACTATGCTTGAAGACTGGCAGTAAACAAATCTAAAGAAATGAACTTTAAACGTTCAAGCCAGTCTCGAATATACCTACACAGAAGGTTGAATGGACTGACGCCTATCATAAAACAACTACTCCACTGGCTAATACCACGAAAGACGTTGGATTATATCCGACAGGCGTCAGTGCAGGAATCTTCACAGAAAATTTCCTGCGAATTATTCAACCAAATATCACTGTCGAATGAAACACTAATTAATCAAAGCCACCTATAGCGTGAAATATTCAATCAACAGAATTCAGCAATCAATACGAGTCATTTTCTTAATGAAAAACTCCCCAATCTTTTTGTACACGATAATTTCTATCGATACAAAACAAAAAGTTTTCTCGTCTCATCGGTGATGGCAGCAGCTCCAGAATGCGATATGAATGAGATTCGAGATGTACTCCTAGTTGCCTGCCTTCTACGAGTTTTTCCTAAATTTTACGGATAACGTAACAATGTTTGTCATACTTTTCTGGATATAATTGAGGTTGTTCATAAATTGTTTCAACTCATGTGATCCAGTGCCTCATATTGGCATAGAATATGGCATAGCTTGTAGTCAATGTCTCCACTGTACAGCACTGCTCTGATCAGGTGTCCTCTCGATTGAGTGAGTAACCCTATAATTGTTCTGAGCCAATGTCTACTGTACAACCATGTTCTGTTCAGGTGTCCTCTCAATGGAGTGAATATCCGTTGTTCTGAAACGATCCCTGGTTTGTTGAAGGAGTTCTTCGATTCTCTTCTGGGACGGTCCCTTCATGAAGGGTTTGCCTGTGTATCGGGTGTATTTTTCTAGTACTCTTTATATTTCTTATATACTCGTTCACCAATCAGATTATATACCAAAGATTTTGATACCCTCTCAGCCGCTTCAGGTCCTAAATATCGGCTCTGAGCTTATATATAGGCTCTGGGCCTATATAAAATTTATGATCCGTATCTGTTACATACATCAGCTCTTTCGTTGCCTGCGATGCCTTAGTATCGTTTCACTCAGTATACAGTCGTTATAATTTTGGCCGCCAGTTTCCTCAGTTCAAAATGTCATTCTCACCCTCAATGTCACTTTTGTGTTCGTTAGTGCGCCAATTGCAGCCTGGATGTCTTGTGAATATATTGATCCGTTGGTGCTTTAAATTATAGCTTTATTTATGTTTTATGGTCGTTCCTCCACATATTTCGAAATTTTTGTTTTGAGCAAACCCAATTTTCAGTTTCAGTTGACCCACCCATGCTTTTCCCGTTATTACTGGATGTGGAAGAGGAAGATAGCGATACAGCTATAGAGATGGCTTTCATTGCTCCAGTTATTCCCGCTTTCAGATATTTTACCTCCCCCGACAAATGTGTCCGCTATGTATCTAAAAAAGGTTTTGTGTGAACTTCATATCTTGATGATGAAGAAGCCAGAATGATTTTTTCTCATATAATTATCGATATTGACTCACGATTGTTTCTTTTCCTGATGAATAAAAACAATATTAATTCTTCTTAATTTCTGTTATTTCAACTATGAGAACCGACAAAGCTGCAGAGGAAGAGAAAAGATTTTTTTGAATTTGAAACCTGAATATACCTACAAATTCCGATGGTCCCTTTTTTTCTTTTATGATTAGATATTAAGTTTCCAGAAGATCTAATTTGATGATCATTATCTTTCCACGGTTTCCACGGACATCCACGAAGTTTATATCACATATGTGGAATTGAGGATAGGTCTACAGTGAGTTTGTGATCTTTCAAGTAAGCTGGCAAGATTGAGTCTCTGCCAAATGCTAAGAACCTGATTCGGTCAGCGGCAGGGTGGGTACAGACAATATACTTTGATACCATAGCGTGATAGCGTGAATTTTCCTTGCCACCCTTCATCAGATTATATTCAACATAGATGGTTGTTTTGAGAAAAAGGTCTCTCGTGATGCTTTTCAGGAAGGCGCTCTAAAATGATTGCAGAGTATCAACTCATCTTTTGATTTTCTCAGTTAACCTGTAACCATCCAAGCCGGAATTGGCATACTGGGTAGATTCCAATTGATTAGTCAAAGTGCAAGATTTATATCTCATTGCCTACAGCATCCTTCTCATCTGTGAGTCAGCTGAACCTAACTATACTTCATCTTCGAGTAGACCATGTGAGCGTTTGAAAACCTGTGCAGGAAATTTTCAACTTCTGCTGTTAAGGGATTCGGTGCAAGGCACTTTCGTGAGATATCCTGTTTTTGGGGAAGTGATCAAATCGCTCCTTAGTTGCGCCGCGATATTATAAGATATCCTGTTTTTGGGAAAGTGATCAAATCTCTCCTCAGCGGCACCACGTAAGTTTCTAGATTTGAAACTGAATCAGGAGTTGGAAAACTCTGAAACTTCCTCTTTTGACACGATGGGAGTCGATTCGGATAGTTGACGTCAATCTTCTCTGTATACTTGGTGTTAGATTCCCTAGTTACTATGGGATCTAGAAATATTCCCACAAGTAATTACGGAAAGGAGATTCATGTGGTCTAAAGCACTGTACTGTAGTGAAAAGGCTTTCTACAACAAGATCTGGGCATCCAGTATCCCGAAGGTTTCGTTAGCGACATTAATGGGCTCACAGTCATACATTCTGCAGACAGATTCACACACCTTCAGATAAACACATCGTTAGGGTACTATTCGGTTATGGTATATATCAGCAATTCGAGTGGTCTTGTTATTTATCACGATTTATCATATCCAGCAGTGCAATGAGGAAGCACACATCCGCTGAATTTGGTCACCATTCCGCAGCCAAATAACACTTGCAAACAGCAAGTCTTTGCACCTACCTAGTTTATTAATTTGTTCTATTATCGACCTCCATACGGAGTAAATATGAGTTTCTATAGTTTGAACTTCCATTGAGAAAAGACAATACGTCTAGTCTTAATTAAACTCTCTGTTTTCCTGTATATGTATCTGGT
This sequence comes from Leptinotarsa defecta, assembly GCA_015342085.1. Taxonomy (NCBI): domain Eukaryota; kingdom Metazoa; phylum Arthropoda; class Insecta; order Coleoptera; family Chrysomelidae; genus Leptinotarsa; species Leptinotarsa defecta. The sequence goes on from WOGO01000008.1 coordinate 28,622, forward strand.
CAGTCTAGAGTCTAGTAGGTATCACTGCAAAATATTTTAGTGGCCCCAGTTCCCTCGATAGATAATACTATGGTCAATTTGGATGAACGTATGTAAAGTTCCTTGCCTTGCTCCTTCGTGATATATATTTTTCTTCAACAATATAATCATATATGTCCTGAACCAGAATGCTGAGTTTTATGCATAGTCCAGTACTTCATATACAGGATGTCGCAAAAAAAAGTAATAACTTGCCTATTACAAAGTAGGATCAAGGACCTTCTAAGGATATTTCCAAGATTTTCCTTAGTGACGACAGTAGAATTCAAAAGGTTTTTTCATCACCCAGACAATCACCAAATATGAGATGTTTAACAAATCTGAATAATACTAATATTGAGCTATGAATCAAACGTTTTTAATATTTGATATTATATAGTCATCGAGCTTTTTTTTATTTCGAAAGGAAAGGCATTTGTTACGAATAATTGAGAAATCTTTGTACAATGAAGCGTCACTTCATTCAATAGAACAGAATAGAACTTCTTTCAAAATAAATTCAAATAAAATAAATCCTAACCCTAATGGACTGAAAAAAATGAAAAATTAAATGAAATCAAGAGTTTTTCAACTCTTCAACCAATAGTTTCTGAAAAAATCACGAGAATATATAGTGTCCTATCGAAAACTGTTATGAAATGCCAATAAAAAACATCGCATGGGTGAATTCGAAAACTTTTTCACCTTTGTTGAACTTTATTATCTTTCAGTCATTCATTACTGTCCATATATAATAAATTTGATTTTTCAAATAGTTTTTTTCACTATTTCTTGTCGGAAACCTCCAGGTTGCTGTTGAATTTGTTCATCATTTGTCCATCTTTACGTCACTTCGGAAACTTCACCATTTTTTGCAAATCATCTTGATTATAAAACTCATTCTGAATGTTCTTGTGTGATATTCCCTTGTGTATATTCCCAGTATGTATTCTTGAGATGAATATGTTTTTTTTTTCAAATATTCCATGAATCCAAAACAAATACTCCGAAACGTGACGTGTAGTTTATGGTATTTCTAAATATCTACTACCTTAGTGAATATTCTAATTGAGCAAAATTACAAAATATATTTTTCATTGATATGATATGATAGGTATCTTTTATCTTTGTGAATACCCTGCTGACTGCTTTGTGAATACCCTAATAACCACCAAACGAATTTATTATCATTGGAATGATATTTCAGGAAAACAAACCATTATAAAATCGGCCAGCTAACTAACGGTTCTTTCAATATCATACAAACAATTCTAATGAATATCAATCTCTGTATGTAGATAACCATGAATACAAAATTTTTCTCAAGTGATTTTGAATTTCTTCCATAATCGACAAATAAATCAATTGACAAAATGAAGAATCCAAACCACAAAAAGTGCAACGGAAGTTCCTTTCGAAGGTGAATTTCTGATTTCAATCTAATATTTCTTTATGGCCAATTGTGATTCTCAAGTTAATTGATAGAATACTTTCTCACAATCAGTTACTGATTAACTTTACTCACCTGATAAACTTTCTCCACCTACTGTCGGTTACTCACCAGAAAAATATAGGACACCAACCAATTTAGATATTCAATTAATTCAGATACTATAAAAAATATCACCTTTTCCTGAATTGTTCGATATAATATAATTTGAAACTCAAACTCGAATGAAATAAATTAGACATTCTTCTTGATATCTGTGCAACTTTCGAATGAATCATTATTTTATAAAAAACATGTATCTAATGTCACTATACTTACTCGAAACAATTTTCATATGAAAACCTTTAACTCAGAATTCAAATATGTATTGTGATTGGAAAAACATGTTGAAAAATAAGACCTCAATAATCCTTGATTAGGACAAGTTTTGACTTTTTAGGGTTTTCGTTCATAGTAAGTGACAGTTGTTTAACGGAAAAACAGATTTTAACAGATTTTTCTGGATTTTTCTGATAAAAAATAATGCATAAGTTATTGCGATCGAGAAAGTTCCATTGTTAGCAAGCAGTCAATCCTCATTTTCACTAAATACATTCAGTTGAATATCACAAGCAAAACGAGTCATGCTCTCATTGCATTCAAATAAAAGCACTAACTATTTCCATAAAAATTTTATTTTGAAAGCAGTATAAATATTTTGCACACAATGGAATCAAATGTAGTGAAAAATAAATGATCATACTACCAATTATAAAAATGAAAATGGAAAGAAATTGGAAAATAAAGATGAACGATGAAAAATACGAAACATAAAATATTGAGAAAAAAGATTTCGAACCAATCTAATTCATGATGTTTCGATTGCAGATACTAATAATCAAATAGTCGTTGAGTCTCTCGATTTGAAATCTTTTTTATGCCTCATTTTCCATTTTTTCCTCATTCATCTTCATTTATCTTCTCTTTCATTGGTAGCTGACAGTATACTCATTATTCCACTAATTTTTCAATTATTTTCTATTTCAAATTACAAATTAGCGTTTCTATACTTAGTTCATTTCATCTATTTTTATTTAATTTTTTTTTATAGATTTCGAATTAATATACGTATCTCACAACTCTCAAACCATTCAGGTAAAGTTGTGAGATGACAAATATAAACAAATTAAGTTAACATTATATAAATGAAAGGTGTATACAACACCAGCCAATAATGGTGTCCATATTTTCCATTCGAAACTAATAAATCATAACTGTATTATTTGAGTTGATCCCATGCAACAAAATATACGATATCAACTATTAAGTACCTTTTTGGTCCAATTTTTGAACAAAATCGATAAGAAATCATATTAGTCCTCATTTGAATATTTCAGGAAACACTTCAACAATATGAATGGACAAGTCATCTCAAGGTGCATTCTATTATTTCCACCCAATATACCGCCAACAAAAATCAATTTATCAACGCTTATTCCTGCAGATCCTCTCATTGTGATGATTCTATCAGAAGCGAATAGTAACATCTGGGGAACAATGGGAAGATGCGCGTTTTCATTGCACATAGATACTGTTATAACGAACTTATTCCTTGATTTCATTTCCAATTTCAAAATGGCGAAATAGGGAGCAAGCCAAAAGTATATTTTTATTTCTGGTTGAATTTTCATAAATGATATTATCATAACAGACTCGTATGAGAAATACGCCTCTTTATGTTCATGAAAATGTATAGAAATATCTTGTAAAGGTCCTTCGAAGCTGCACCTTCTGAAAGGGCATCGACGTTTCGGCTGATCTGTACATTTCAGTTCATGTTGAAGCAATCTTACGGCAGAGAAATCACACTTCCATCTACACTTTAGCCTAAAAACACCACTGAACAGTACGTCAGCCGGTATGAACTTGTTGTCACATATTTGTTTATAATACTGATAACAAAAGTAGCAAACAACATTGAACCTATTCTTGTTTCTTAAATAACGTCCCTCGGCATGACAGTCACGTACAACATAGAAGTGCTCATTAATTTCGGAACAGTTTACACAATAAGGGAATACCTCAAACCTCTCAGTTCCAGTTCTATTACATATGAAGGCAGTGGAATTCCAGCTGAGGGAAATATCACGAGGTTTTGTCGGACTTGGTTTCAAAATATTGATCATCCTTGGCCAATTCGTACTTTCTTTAGGATAAGTTGGTGATGGAGAAAAAAATCTAATTAAACTCTCATTTCTTTCTATTTCTAGTGCCGTATTAGTTGATTGGTCGAATGAACGTGGCATTTTGATCAACTCCCCACACTGAAAAATCAGTGAAAAGACAACGTCGAAAACTGTACTAGTTCCTATATGGTCTTTCATGATGTAGAAGCTACTTGTTGTCCTATTGACAAAACCAACATCAATATCTCTAACACCACAGAAGACATTTTCCAATGAGGTTATCATGAAATTTTGTTTCATTGACGAAGATTTCTTAGGCTTACTCAATTGATTAATACTGAAGTAGAAACATTTCTTTACATATTTAACTTCAACAAAAAACGCGTAGTCCTTCAATCTATAGAGGTATGTGTTTCTAAATTCACTTTTCGCAACTTCAACTTTGAATTGGGTACTCTGCAATATCTGTTTAGGATGTAGGATTTCGAAATGTTTGATCAATAAAAATGTTGGTACCTTTACAAGTGGACAATATGGACATTCATATGTTTCAGCTCTGCACGATAATTCATGCTCCTCGACTTGAGATGAATGAAGTAGTTCTTTACAGCCGTCCCAGCGGTTGACACACTTGAATAAAATTTTATCTGCTAGTATTTTAAATAAAGACAGTGTTCCACCCTCTCCAATTTGTAAACACCTCCCACAAAGTGTTAATCCATCAAAGAACACTGTTACCGGTGTAACAGATAAATATTTGTAACACATGTTGCAAGTCAGTTTTTCTAAGGCATCATCTGTTAGAATAAAGTACGTCATTTTCTATGTTTTACAGAATACTTTCGAAGTCCGATGTCAACAAACGACTAATTTATGGATATTCTGGAATTCTGAGTTTTTATTGCTCCCATGAGAAAAACCTTGCGAACATATTTCATGAAGGTATGGAAATATTACAATTCTTAGGCTTCTTTCACACGATGATAGTTGGTGTTAGTGAAAGTACTAAGATGAAAGTAAAATCTAATGTTGAAACTAATGTGCTCTCATGAATTTATTCTCAAGTTTTCCACATCGACCTTCAAAATGTTTTTATTCAAATGAAAATATAATTTTTATAATAACTTTGGAATAGCCGTTGATTTTTTGTGAAACTTAATGCATCTCTGGAATTTTTTGCTGAATGCCATAATTTTTTATTGCTACTGACGTCAAGGTGGAATTTCCATCGAATTTTTTCAAAGGGAAAACTAATACGCCACATTTTTTCTCAAAGTGAAACTCACTTTCAAAATCCTCACTACTGTTTAAACAAATCTGGTCTTTCATTTTTTTTCATTTGAGCGAAAAACTCGAAAGTTTAAGTTGTTAAATAAAAATATTTTTTTTGCTATTACAAAATTACTGTGACGCACAACAAACTGAATTAAATCAGAAGTTGAATCAATAATCGGTGGTGTTTCAGCTCAAAAATAATCTCTTCAAATTGGCACATTTAAAAAACAAACTGTGAATAAAATCAAGAAATTCCAACTCAGAATACTATCTGATACATATCGATCTGAAAAACTGTTTTCCACTGGTTATACTGTTAATCAAAACAACTTTTCAAAGTTACAACTTCTTTCACTGAAGTTCCATACCTTATTACATTTCTTTTGTTCAAAAATTTTCCAACTGATGCATTTTTCAAGATATATTCCATTTCGAAATTGTAGTCAAAAACTAAAAGAATTTGTCGTGATATAATAGAACTCATCGCGAACAACCTATTGAGTGACTTATCTTGGCTCCAATCTGACCTTTCTCTCAATTTCGGAGCTTTTATTTTGTCAACAATATTTCAAATTTTGCATGGTTGCCAAGTTTTGCCGTGGTCTTCTTTGGTTATGATTTCCGAACGTTTCGACTGCAACTGCGGCAGTCATCTTCACTGGCGTGGTCGAAGTACTTTTCTTGACGTGTCAACTGAAACTGAAGCTCCCATTTCTACCGTGTCATTTATAGTGCTGGTTTTTCACGCACTTTCTGTAATGGCGGGTTCGCGAGTACTTCCCGCGCGATTTGGTTGACTGGGCTTCGTTTTGGCGCTTTTCAAAGTTGTGCGGCGGGTACCAATGCTTCTTTTCGTCTGACCGATATAGATTTCAGCACAATTACATGGAAGCCTGTAAATAGATCTCTGCTGTCTTTTGCTGGCCCCAGATACTCCGATATTTCCTTAGTTGGTTTGAAGACGGTGTTAATTTTCTGCTTCTTCAGAATTTTGCCGATTCGGTTGATGACACCTTCTATGTATGGCAGGTAGACAGTGAAAAAGAAGCATTGGTACCCGGCTAATCGACCACAAGCGAAGTTGCCGATTGGGACAAACTGGCAAGTCTGAAGTCGTTGAACATGCCCTGTCCAACGGGGAATATACGATCCTGTTCGAAAATACCGAGAGGTTCGCAACTTCGAATCATTATAGAAATACACAAACACCAAAAGAACTTCAACAGAAAGAAAGAGAGAACATATCTACCTAAGATCTGGCAGACAGCTTTCTAAAACGCCAAAACGAAGCCAAGTCAACCAAATTGCGCAGAAAGTACTCGCAAACCCGCTATTACAGAAAGTGCGCGAAAATTTAGCACTAGGAATGACATGGAAGAAATGGGAGCTTCAGTTTCAGTTGACACGTCGAGAAGAATACCGCAATCATGCCACTGAAGATGACTGCCGCAGTTGCAGTCGAAACAATTGGAAATCATAACCAAAGAAGACCACGGCAAAACCCGAAAACCATTCAAACCTCGTCGAAGCCTACATTCCTATATTGGAAAGGTTATGTCTCATTCCAATGATAATAATGATAAAGATGAAAAGTCTTTATTTACCTAATAAAACAAGCATAAACGGACAATATACAAAAAATTTTGAAGTGAATGGCTGGAGTGTCATCCTAAAGCTGTTTTTCAAACTCAACTATAAGGCAAGGCGCGCACTGAAGTAGTGTGGTAGTGGCGAGGTATTGGAATGGTGAGAGGTATAGGGATGGTGAACATATGGCGTGGCGATCAAATAGCAACGAAGTGGTATGAATGTGATGTAAAGCGCACTGTAGTAGCAAACAACGGTTCACCGATTCATCATGTCGTCTTCAGGGAATGAAGATGCTCTTTTACTTGTGCAGTGTTACTAGAAGTCTTTCTTCGGGAGACACATAATTCCTGAAGTTTGTCTCCTTTTTTGAAGCATAGAGTGTAGTTTTGTCAGCAACTTGCAAAATGTCCCTTCCTTCAGTCGGTAGAAAAGTTCAAATTTTTGGTCGTCCAAGTTCAAATCCTTTTCATAAACGTTAAAAATTCCAAATTCTTCATTTTTCTGCCATAGGGGATGAACCTAATAGTGTGTTTCGTCCTTCTCCTGATTTTTAGCATTTAGGTTAGCAAGTTGCACAAGTAAAAGAACATCTTCATTCTCTGAGGACGACATGATGAATCGGTGAACCAACATTGTTTGCTACTACAGTGCGCTTTACATCACATCCATACCACTTCGTTGCTATTTGAACGCTACGTCATATGTTCACCATCCATATACCTCTCACCATTCCAATACCTTGCCACTACCACACTACTTCAGTGCGCTCCTTGCCTTATAGTTAAGATTGAAAAACAGCTTCAGGATGACACTCCAGCCATTCACTCCATACAAATTTTTTTGTATATTGTCCGTTTATGCTTATTTTATGAGGTAAATAAAGACTTTTCATCTTTATCATTATTATAATTGGAATGAGACATAACCTTGGATGGCTTGGATGGTTTTCGGGTTTTGCCGTGGTCTTCTTTGGTTATGATTTCCAAATGTTTCGACTGAAACTGCGGCTGTCATCTTCAGTGGCATGATTGCGGTATTCTTCAGTATGCGTACTGCATAATTTTTAAAAAAAAAACAGGTGTATTTTCGCTCCCGCGTGGAAAGAAATGAAAGATGATGACAAAGAAGTAGAAAATGAACAACATTGTCATCTAAGACTCTCAAATCGAAGATGAGCTACCAATCCAGCAATTGCTACACTGACGAAACTGTGATTTTTTCTTCACAGTGGACGACGCACTCAAAAGTCAAAAAAAATTTTGTGTATGAAGACAAAAGTATTAACACTTATAAACAAAAGGCATGCGAATACTGGAGAATCACAAAATAACCAAATAATGCCTGTTACTACAATATTTTTCAAAGACCCAATTTTTTCATTATTTACCTCCTTTCCCAATGTCTTTTGCAATTTTGGCCTAAGCCCGCTCTTGCACATGGCTCATATGATAATCCTCCCGCGTATTATCATATAGACAGGGACATGCCTCTACAAAGGTTACAAAATGTATGTTGAATTCATGATCATATTGCATGTTTTTTCCTTTTCGTATAATTTTGTTTTCATTCACAAACCCACGTCGTCACCAGTCGCTTGCCACTCGAAAATTAGGCTTTTTCGAGCTTAGTGGCACTAGACTGACATCACGCCACCTGCAAAATACCACTTTACCACTATTCCATTTTGACACGCGCTTCTTCATTTGTTTACATGGACTTTACCGATTCCACCTGCCACTTGGTCATCACGCCACCGCTACGGCACTTGCTGACCACTTCAGTGCGCGGCTTGCCTAAGAATGAAAAACATACAATACATACATACAGTCCGAAAAAATCAATTATTATTCAGTCGCCAATTCGATTTGCCTAAACAAATGAGCAATGGTCAGCACGTAGAAAGTAATCTAATCAATAGAATGCAATTTCAATATTTTTTTTGTGTAGATTCTAAATTCACTGGACAGAAAATTGTAAAATGCTGCTGAGAATAAAAACGAAAGATTCATGTTCGGTAATGACCAGGACTGACATGCCATTGATATTCGAGAAAGTCTTAAATTTTTTCATCAAATAATGTGGAATCCCGGTGTTCAGCTTTCTATAATTACAGCCATCCTGATTCCATCATTGCCGGTGAATGTCAAAAAGACGAACACAACTATTTTGGATTTGTCAAAGACCCAGAGAATCAGATTGTAATAATACTAGGCCATAAATAGTGTCACAATATGAGGGTTTGGAAATAATTAGTGCCTGGCTTAGTTTTATTTTGTTATTTCAAAAGTTTTTTCTGTTTTTATGATACTACTTTAGACTGTTATACTTCAGTGAATATTATTCAATAAACGCCATTCGAATCAGTGCACTTTTGCCATAGTAACACAAGTCAATAGCGTTAGCAATTGTGTGCTCGGGATTCGTTGAAGTCGACAAAGGCAGTTTTGGTTTGGCGAAGTTTCTACCGGTGAGAAAGTTATCGAAATGCTCGAAAAGATGATATTCGGTTGGCGAAGAGTCTGGGGAGTTTGGTGGGTGAGCAGAACTTCGACGATCCATTCTTTTCATTTTCGAACGCTGATTCGTGAAACGACGGGCGTTGACTAGTGCCGGCTGCTGCTGATGCATTCTGTCGATTTCCTCACAATAGGAATCTGCAATGATGGTTTGGTCTGATTGTAGGAAGTTATAGTATATCACAGCAGCTGCTGATCACCATCAGTAGCCATGGTCTTTTTCTGATGAGTTTTCGCCTTTAGGAAGTGCCTTGATGGCTCATCGCTGTCCAACCACTGTGCTGAACATCTCCTGTTGTCGTAGAGGATCCACTTTCCATCACACGTGACAATTCGATCCAAAAAGGATCGTTTCGTTTATTCAGATCGTGAATCACCAACTTTTGAGCTCCTTGACCTTTCCAATACGTTTAAAACCATCTAAAACCGCATGGAGCTGATGCCCAGTTCTTTTGTCTTTCCACGTACCATATGTTATCTCTCAGTCTCCACCAGAAGATTGAAATTATCCGTCAAAGTACAGCGGTGCCTGTGCGCAAGTAGCGATTCACGTTGGTTTTGAATCGCTGAAGATTAAATTCATTTGGGAAACCTTTACCAGAAAGTTCATTGTACATGAAAACAGTTCTCCAAGTGAAAGATTTCTTAAACAGTAAAGTTCGAGGTCTACTGATGTACGATGAGCAGCCACAGTCCGTCTTGTATTTCAGATATATACCACTCTTGGTGGAATCAAATGTGCCAAGTCACTTAAACTTTTCCCGTGAAAGTATCTATGAAAGAAGGACAAATCTCCAAGCTTTCTTAGATGTTCCAAAATATCAAGATTGCAAGTGATATTCGTGTCTCTAATCAGGCGGATGGCTCTTTTATGGATGGAAACCAGCAGCTTTAGGGAATGCTTAGGGGCGAAACTCCATACATGTGAACAGTACTGCAAAGAAGATCTGATCTGAGCTTTATAAAGCATCAAAAGTTACTGGAACAGTATTCTAAGCTTTCGTAAAGCAGTCTATGAAATGCCAGCGACATGATTGTGCGAAGTCATTACTATATCCAGTTCGGAGACATTTATCTTTTTGCAGAAAACCGATGTCTGGGTTTTCGTGGCATTGAATTGAACCCGGTTACTTTCACCCTAATTTGAATTCACCTCTAGATGTGCCGGTGAAGATGTGCATTCTCAGCCGATGTCCTGGAATCCAAATGGAATAACAAAATAAGTGTGCTGTCGCTAGCAAATCAAATCATTTATTTCGCCATATAGACAATCATGACATTATAAGAGAAAACGTCAATTATATTGGGATGAGAAATATATAAAATATCTAAAATATACAGAATAAAAATTCATAAAAATTCCAAATGGTTGAAAATTCAATATTACTGGAGTTTTATCCCAACAGAAGAAGATTACTCTGAAGATAATCATTTAGTATACGAAACAGGTATAGAGGTGTTGGTATAAAACTCTAGTAATATTCATAACCACACCACAGGTGTAGTAATGGAAGAAAGGAAGGAAGATATCAATTTAAAAAAAGTAATTTTATAAAAAGATATGTAGATCATGCAAAAAAGTAACTCTGAGACAGGAACTGGAAGGAAAGCCCTCTTGTATTGAAATGACGAAAGATTTGGTTGAACGAAGAGATCAGTTATGTCAACGTATCTTCTAAGAGATCATTATTTTTATGAGATATCAATAGTTATGGCCCTGGGGCCACATCAATGGAGCAATGTATTATCTGTATAGAATTATTCTCAAGATGTTGCACATTCACATACTGATATTTTGCTACAATGAAAGTTTCAATCAATTCTGAACAAATATCTCTGAAACTGTAATGTTACAATTTGGACATCAGCATATAGTTATGTTAAAGAAATTATCATGAATCAATGCAAAACCAGCTATTCTTCTATGCAGTCCAACTCTATAAAAAGTGGCAAAATTACTACCAAACATTTTCAAATTTTCTCAGTGAGAACAAAAATATTCAAGAAGTCATAGAATCCACATATTCTTATAACTGTCTCGGTTCTTTCACGTTGCAATAAAGTTCTATATTTTCTGATTTTCCAAAGCTTCCAATGCATGTTTTTCTGTATTAACATATGACTTTATGGTAGACTATATCCAATGAGGATTTTCATTTGGAACAAATTTATTTTTCACACTAATGATACATACTCCATGTATGTTGTAACGATATATTCGTTACTGTCATTTCATTCTATATATGATATGATTAAATGTGGCATCTATGAAGTGTTGTTAAAGCTAATTTCTGAATTCCGTGTAACCGGTATTGGCAGCTATTCCTTCTAGTATAAGCCATCCTTGGTTCACAAGTAACGTGAAGATAGGTAATGAGAGAGAATGAAAGGAGGAAGATTTTGTCTTGATTAAGTGACTTGATTACGCCGTGTTTTTGTCACTAGTGTCAGCTGTTGAGTTTCATCAGCTATTTGGAAGTCATTCTAGTTGTATTCACTTGCATCGACTATCAATAAGAATTTCAATAGCAGCACCTATATTTTTCCGATGTCATCATTGGTGTTAGTCAATTTGTTGAAATTTTTTGTCTAGAAATAAAAAATTATCACTCGACGCACATTTCGTTCATCAAGTTACTATCATCAGGAAATGAATCAATCATATACTTGAGTTCTGGGAGAGAAAAAGTCATTTTGATACATTCACACAACTTCAATCACTTAATTGAATGTTGGTTTTAACATTCGGGGTTAATGTTCAATTCAGGTTTCATTGATGTAGAGTTTTTTTCCAGACTGAGGAATTTTAGAAACCCAAAAAATTAACAAAAATAGTTTCGGTACTTTTAGTCGTACAATATTGTATAAAAAAAATAATTGAAATGAGTTCGGGTATATCTCACAACTTCTAGTTACCAATTCATACAATTTTATGAAAGAATCTATCACATCTGTGCTAGCCATAGTAATTATATTCACGAAAAATAGGTTTTCAAAGGAGATTTAGTTTTTCTGAAAATTGTCTTGACTTTTCATTTCTTTTCATTGCTGATTTGAAAAAAAAATACAAATTCGCATGAAAGATTTATTCAACCCTTCAAAATATGGACTTGGAATATTTCAGTAGATATCAGTTATTGGAGTGGATTTTTTGTCTTTGTACTCAATATACTGACATATTTATTTCTCACTGTTGATTTAACTCACATTTTACCCTTCAGAATGGCCACAAATCATTCTGAAACAAGAATCACTCAATTTTGAGTTCAAAATCAATATTGGATAAAATTGTGTGTTTGAACTTTAGTTCAGAGTCAAAATTTCATTGAATTCCGATATCAAACTCGATATTCAATGAATTTGTTTATTGTTTCAATAATTCTACGCTCTCGTAATATTTCATATTATTGAAAAAATTCAATTTTCATCTCTCATTACGATATCTACAAACTCCCTCCCTGTTGCTCAATATTCGGCTCGAAACTTTCCTAGATCTCAATCAAAAGAAAAAATATTCAACTTGGATTCTTTTGCTTTACCTTTCCTTCTGTACAATTTATTCACAAGTAGGTTCCTTTTTTCGATTACAGAAATGATTTGAACAAATGTCTATTCCACTCAGTAGAATCGAGAGATTACTAACAAAGTTTTATAAAATTCAAGTTTTGTTTTCAATTTCTGATTTCAATTTTAATATCATTTGAATCATCTGTTAATTCATGTGTTAATTTTCAAGTTTTTGGGTCTATCTTGACAAAAAAATGCTTGAATATCTTGAGCAAACAATGTATTTCATTTATTCCAAGTTCAGATATTCTAATTTTCATATATTTATTCAGAAAAGTAACCTGACTTGGAAACAGAAAAAATATTATTCAATAAATGTTTTATTTATAAACATCAAAACAGATTAGCGTCTACACAAATATTTTTAGTTACATATTACTTCAATTTTAATCAGAGATTAACACTGTGAATTGATTTTTTGACATGTCAATATATGATTTTTCCAAACGTTCAATCGACCCTTGCATATTTCAAATAACACTTCAATAAAATAAATCTAGATCTAATTTTGAAAGTTCGTTCTTGAATATCGTCCACAACACCGCCAACAAATTCTAACTTCTGGGTGAAAAACCCTATATTTCCTTGAATTTCCGGCCGTTGATATGACGTAAAAAGCAGCGCCTGGGGCCTAATTCGAACTTCATCATTTTCATCTCTCATATTCATTCTCAAAGTAAGCTTATTCGTCGGTTTATATTTCAACGTGAGTGTTGCAAAATAGGGTGCGAGCCATATGTACATTTTGTCCTCAAACGGTTCGTGTGGTAATGCCAATGAGAAGACTGAAGCATGTGTGAAAGATTCTCCTCTTGAGTGCCCTTCAAAATGTTTTGTGATTTCCGTTAAAGTCCCGTTAAAATTGCAATTATGAGCAGGACATGTGCGTCTAGGCTGAAAACCACAGGTATTTAGTTCATGCGGAAGCAAATACATGCTAGTATAGTCACACCCCCAACAACATTGTTGCTTACAATAATAGTATTGAAGCATGTTAGACGGAATGCATTTGTTGTCACAAATTTTTTTGTAATAATGGTAGCAAAAATAGCAGATTGCCTTATATCCACCATCTCTCCATATAAAGCGACCTTCAGAGAGATTTACATTGTACACAAAGTAGTAGTAATGCAACTCTGCACAGTTTATACAATTGGAGAATATCTCTAACATTTCGTCTCTTCTTGTTAAAAAGAAAGCGGTGGAATTCCAATTCAAGAAAACTGTTCCAAAATCTAAGAGCTTGATCTTCCTTGGCCAACGTATACTCCTGCCAGAGTACATTGGTGTTGGAGACAAAAACGTTTCCAGACTATAGTTTTCCTCCAAATTTGCAACAGTATTCGTTGTCACATCCACGGATTTTTGGAGCTGACTGAAATAATAATCAAAGGACAATATTATCCTGACAGTAAACGTTTCACTAGTTCCTATCTGTTGCCTTGAGATCGAGTATTTCCTGCTTGGTTCGGAATAATTGACTACGTCTAGTTCTCTATCAGCTAGAAAAGTATTTTCCTGGGAAATAATCACAAAGTTTTGTTTGACTGTTTGTTTTTCTATCATTCTCAACTGCCATGTGTTGATATCGAATCCACTTTCAGTATGTTCGACTTCGATGTAAAATAGATGATCGTGCATTTGATACAAATACATTTTTTGCACTCCTTGCTCGTCAACTTTTACCTGGATGTCGGGTGTTTCTAACAGGCGTTCACGATGGTTTTCTTCAAAATGCCGCACCAACAGGGACGTTGGTATTTTCAAAAATGGACAGTATGGACAATCGTACAGTTTAGCTTTGCAAACTTTTTCGTGTTCATACACTTGGGAGTTTCGGAGAAGTTTTTGGCAGCCGTCCCTTCGATTCACGCATTTGAACAAGCATTTGTCTGCTACTAGTTCAAATAAAGACACTAATCCCCCTAATCCATTTGGTGAACATCTTCCACATCGTATTGTTCCGTCAAAGTATATTGTCACTGGTTTCACTGACAAATATTTAAAACACGTATTGCAAATCAGCTTCTCTAATACGTCATCGGGAATTATGAAATTTGCCATAATTCACTATCTCAATTATCCACAAAATATTACTACTGAAAGAAATTTATTTCGAAAATGAATCGATTCATGTATCTCTATTCCTTATAATTTTTTACCGTTTTCTAAAAAAGACAACGGTATCTGAACGTCTTAAGCCCAACTCACACTAGAATGATCTTCGCGATGTATACAAATATGTTCCAAACACGCAGTATGAAACAACAATACGATCACAGTGCATATTTTTCAGATTGATCAATCATAAACGTTTCCACCTCTAAATTCTTCAAAAATGATTCACTTATGAAATTTGTAGTGAACCTGTTTCAGAGCGCTCTTTACGTTGCCAATTTTCTCATACTGTTGTCTATTCATTAAGTAATTGTGAAAGCCTTCTACTTATATACCAGTTGCCTAAAACTTTTCCATTAATTTGTGGTGGCACCTGTATTGAGTGCTTTATTAGCCGGATCAACATATAATATAGTGTCATCCCCAAAGTATACACCATATGGAAAACTTATACACCGTATGGGAAACTTATTTATTAAGAGTTTTTCGACAAAAAGTTTTTGTCTTCCCTAAAACCAAACATGCACTAACAAAATACAGTAGAACACACGTAATATACGGGGAGCCTTCAAATATTTGATTTTAAGACAGGAGTAAAGTACTCTTATTTTGAGAAATTTTGAGAAATATCATCTAGGAAAGTTGTTCAGCATTGAAAAATACATCTCGATTTGAAGTTATGGCCATTTAAGTGAGAAAAAAATTGCTAAAACGATAAATAGACAGCATCCTATATACGACGGTTCATTTAAAAAGCCTGTAGTATTACAAATTACACAACTATGGTATTAACCACGGTCAATTTTTTTGAAAAGTAAAATAATTTTCAAAGTTTTCGGTGCAAAGCTATTTTTATTTTTTGTTAACACCGAAAATTACTCAAAATTAAACAGTATTATAACAAGAACTTTATATTCAATAATATCAAATCGCAGAACATTAGAATAAAATGAGTACTTCGGAAAAAACTCATTGATTTTCTGCAGATTTTCTTATCCAAAATTTGTGTTTTAAGTTGGCTTTGAAACCTAACGTATGTTTGGCATTAAGTACGTGATATATCTGCTAAATATCCATTACGTAGTTATTTTTATTGCTTATTTTGTTAATGTTTGATAATAAGTACTATTTGAATAATATTAAGATGCTCACAAATGGAAAATGAGATTGTATTCTTGTGTGGGAAAAATACTCCAAGCAGACAAGTTACAAATATTTTTGTAATGCCAGGCACCTTAATCGCAATGTAAATCACACTACAGTTACACAATTTCAAAAAAAATTAAAAACCAGGCAGTATTAATAACAATTTCAAAAAACCTCACACAGATACAAAAGTATCTAGAGAAGTGGAAGAGGAAGTATGTTTAAGTGTTATTGAAAATGGTAAGACGTCAATTAAACAAATATCAACATCTCTTGATGTATGTATCACTACCGTAAAAAAAATTCAAGAAGAAATAAATTCAAAGCTTTCAAAACCAAAATTCATAAATAATCTGTTTCAAAATTTGAGTTTTCCGCTTGCTATCAGGAAGAATACGTAAATACGTAGAAAATGGACGGTCCCCAATTAATATTTTATGGATTGATGAAATATTGACCACGAATGAAACAGTAAGTTCACAGAACTGTAGAAAACCCTCATTTCACTATAGAGTGCAAGGACCAATACTAATTTAAGGTGAATGTCTTATGTGAACTGCTGATCAATACTGTGATTCCTTCTCAATGAAGATAATTGAAGAGAAAGAATTTGGTATCAGTTAGATAGAGATAGTTTTCACTGTAGTGTAGCAATACGACAATTTTTAAATGAAACATTTACCGGAAAGTGGATAGGACGTTACTCAGAGTATCAAATGCCAGCGCGCTCACCAAATTTAACCCCAAAGGATTTCTTCTAATGGGGTTCATTGAAGAACGAAGTTTACAAATATCGTCGTTCAAAATTAAAGGTGATTTTTTTCCCAAAGTATATATTTATTCATCAGTTTCGATTTTGACTACTTCAAAGTAGTCCTCCTCAGATACAATATACTTGTTTCAGCGTTTTTTTCAATTCCCGAAGCAGTTCTGATATGCACTTTTTTGGTACGTTTGTTATTGGTTCGTTGGTTCTTACATCCGAAACTGTTTGGAAACTGCGTACAAACAAAAAATCTCAAACAGTCCGAAATACTCTAGGACACTTGCTTAAACCAGAATATATTTTGAGAAGACCACTGTGCCACCTATCTTATATATGATGAGACGAAGACGAGAAAATACTGTTGATCATCTCCATTTTGATATATAGCGTATCTTTGTAGTCAGTTCATATATTATCTAACCTCAATCGTCAATTATTCAAGTCAAATAAATAAAAAAAATATCCTAAAAAATAGCACAAACAAATTTCCAGTGTTTGAGATTTTTTGCTTATACGCATCATGTCTTGCGCTGTTTCCAAACAGTTTCGGATGTCATAACCAGAACAAACCTTATGTATTTGTTCAGTCGTACTTTGATAATTATCAGAAGAACTCTGGTCAAATTGGTCACAAACCATTGTTAAGAATTCGATTTACGAGTATTGAATAGCACAGGTGGTATTTAATCACAATGACATGTGAAACATCTTTGGAAATTCCAGCTGAAATTTTGTCTGAGCCAGAAGTTGAATGGTATTCGAAAATTTGTTTGCCAAAAGTTTTCGAAGATATAGAAAAAATAACCTCAAATGTCCCATCATTGTACTCCATGGCGGAGCCAATTCTTGCAGCACATCAGTAATATCAATTGTCCGTACACTCTTGATTTAATAACTTCTATTTAGCTTGCCCTGTTTGTTTCTTCATTTATTTATTTGTTTGGGTCAAATTTAGTATAGTCAGGGCCGTAGCGAAAAGAAAAACCGGGGGGGAGGGAATCCCAATTTTCCCAACTCCACCAGCAAAATTTCCCAACTTTCGAAGAAATGAAAGCCGAGGGATCAGTTACTACTATAATATATTAATTTTTTCACTTAGCTATCCAAAGATTGGCTGAATGCCTATGCCCGTTAGGGTATGCACAAACAAAAATAAATTTTGGTGATTATGAAAATAATAATAGGAATTAGTCTACTTCAGACCAAGGTTCTTGCTCTTCCACCATGTATAGGAATATTCAATACAAATGAACGGAAACAACACTTAAATAATATTGTGCTTATTGTTTTCAAGTATTATTTTTTCTATCTTCACGGCCCGAAATTTCCCAACTTTTCCAAGTAGAAAAAACAGCGAAAAGTTGGGAATTTTGTTAAATTGTCACTTCAAATTTTGTGGACTTTTCAGGACTGTTTTCTTACTTGGGAGAAATTAAACTATTTTGAAGATTTCAAGCAACTCCGAATTCTCTTCAAGTTATGCATGTTGGGAAATCTCAACCTTCTCCTGGTTCTTTCCCCTTTCTTATTACCTCTCCTTTTCTTTTCTCCCATCTTTATTTTTTTAATTTTTATTCATTTCTTTACTATTATTTTTTTATATCTTCATGGCCCAAATTTTCCCAACTTTTCCCAACTTTTCCCAACTTTTTCCCAAGTCGAAAAAGCAGGGGGGAGGCTCTCCCCATCCCTTTCCATGGCGACGGCCCTGCATGTTCCATTCGGTTGTTGTTTACTTTTTTCTTCCTTTCGTACTTTCACCTGCAAAATCATCGATATGAAAAATTCTGTATTTCGTTTCACTTTACTTTAGTTCGTGATAGGTATTGAATTTTAAAATTTAAACAATGAATGTTGATGTATTGGGTAGAAGGCGTATACGTAGGGTATACTTCAATGAATTTCCAGTTGCTAGAGCAGTGGCAGTGATAAAAGTAGGGTAATCATGGCGTCGTGTAGCCCAAATGCTTAATGTGAGTCATTCTGCGGTTTCCAGAGCTTGGAATCGCTACCAAATTTAC
>WOGO01000009.1:0-47146 GCA_015342085.1 Leptinotarsa defecta
AGGCCACATGTGACCCAATGTACATCCTCCCAAGGAGTTGTCCTCCCAGGTCATCGTCCATCCTGTCCTTTCCAGGAAGGTGAACAGGTCACTAGGAGACATCTCCTTTATATCGGCAGGTGTAACCCAACACTCGCCGAACACACACTCTCTTTGGCAACCTTGAGGTGTCTCACGGTGGCCACCGCGAAGGTTTTCAAAGTTACAACGATATTACTGCCGTTGCGCGGCTTTTTCAATCTTCTTGGGGTTCCCTCCATGAAGATGCACAAGTGAGGGAGTTTCCCTGCAAGGGCAGCCGTTTCCTAACCTTTATTCAAAGCGGAGCTCTTGGCGCCCACCGTAGAAATTGTCCTTGCTGATGGAGGTGATCTGCTATGTCCAGCCTCATTCCCAGCGGTAGATTGGGGTGGACATTTCCGTTCATCCCCAGCCACCGCCTAAGATTGAGATGAGCACTTCTGTCCAGCCTCGGAATTGGTTTTCGTTTTTGTTGTTTCTGTTGTTTCATTCATGTATGTTTCCACGAGTTTCAAGGGAAGAGTTGGTCACCTCTGGCAGAGCCCCGCATTACCACAGGTAGGCTGATTACAATGAGGTTTCGCTCAGTTCGCCAAGAGGATCATTCGTAACCGCATATCACCCTGCAGTCATTCAGCTGCCGACACGATTCCTTACATCTTAGAGAGCCTGTACACGAGCTACATATTGCGGTCGGATCGAATACACAATTGCAGTCGCGTTCCAGCGAACTCAAGCCGTCCATAAGAAATACTGTACTACACGTACACGGGCGTTCACAAAAGTCAAAACGGGCATCTGCAGTCAACTTGCTGCTGATCTCCGCCGAGATGTCATCGCGGCATCCGCCGTACACTAGCCACAAACTTTCAGTCGTACCCAATCGCGTACACCGTCGTGTACTTCTCCTCATATTGGTCTTACAGCATTCAATTTTTGATTTCAAAATTCTAATTAATTCATCAAAAGAACTAATGGACATTCTGAAGTAATTAAAAATTTTTTTTTTTCGTCTTGCCAGAGTTTACCGGTTATTGCTTGTATGTTATTTCATTGTAATTTCAGTTTTTTGCTCAATAAAATTGTTTTTTCTGCTAATCTCTTTAATTTCTTCACAGATCCTTTCAGGGATTTCAAATCAATTTATATCATATTAGACAATGGAGGTCCGAAATGATGAAATGCACCACGAAACATTGTCAACCACCTTCAAAGAAAATATAAAAAGCGCAACCAGAAGTGGATGTACCCAAAATGATCGTACCTTCCTACGTCTTCTTCTTCTCCTCAAAATAAGAAGTGGTAGTGCTCCTTCTTCGAAATTCATATTGAAACTGGCATTAAACTCTGACACCACAAAATATAGATGTCAGTTTAGTCAACTGCAAGTGCGGTTTATATGACCGCAAGTCGACCACAAAAATGTGGTTGGGACAACCGCGAAGTGCAGTCAACGTGGCCACAATGTTGTGGTTGCCTCAACTGCAAATATGTGGTCCGTGTACGGCCGGACTTAGAAACGGTGGTACGTTCACAATGTGGCACTATACAATATTTGTAAATGAATATTCTCCCAACTTATCTCTGCTAAGAAACAGCAAAGTCAAACAACTTCAATCGTTTTCATATCCAATGACTCAAAAATGAAACTCACTCGAAAACGACCTAACAATTCTAACCAACGTAACGGGATAAGTATTATAACTCCAAAAATAAACTACAGATTGTACCCTGTTTACAAATTTTTGAAAGCTGATGTAATACGTATTTAAATGCCGAAAGAGTTTTTTTACCACTTTTATTTGTAATCAACATTACTGCTGTTTCATCCTATAAGGACATTTCCAAACTACTATAATTATTACAATTATTAGTTTGAAAATATCCTCATAGGACTGAACTGCAGTAACGTTAGCTACGAAGAAAAGTGTTGAAAAATGAAATTTTTATTTCTCATTTTTCATGATGATTTCCTACCACGTAGTAACAACTTCATCCATCAACTTATTGTTTTATTTAAGCTTCGAGAAGACTTTGATTGTGGAAAAGAAACCGTGTTAGAAGATGACCAATGTCCACATGACGTAGCTACTTTACTGAAGGAGTACCTCAGGGATCTACCCGACCCCCTCCTTTGCAGAGACCTTTATCAAGCGTTCGTCCAAACACAAAGTAAGTAGATCACTTTTATCATCTAATACTACATAGGCTGAAAAGTCTCGGGCCTAACACATAGATGGCGCTAGTCTTATTGCATTCACCGCTTTTTTCATTTAGTACTTACCTCAAAGAAGGAGCTGTTGAAATTTCATGATATGCCTCTCATAAGTTATTGTGCTGAAAATGACACTACTTTTCTTATTTTCAAAACAATGGATCAAAAACTATTTCGAGCGAAGCAATTACTTGAAGAGTGTTATGATTATTCCGCTCCACCAGAAACAACAATCAAACATTAGTTTGCTGACTCCAAACGTGGTTGCAGAGACACCGATAATGCAGAACGCAGTAGACGTCCAAATGAGACAGTAACACCAGAAAACATCTACAAAATCGTTTTTAATGATCGAAAAGTGAGGTTGGGCGAGTTAGCTGACATTGTAAAGCTGTCAAAAGAACATGTTGACTTTATATTGCATGAGCATTTGACTATGAGAAAGCTCTCTTCGAGGTGGGTGTCGCGCGAGCTCACTGTTGATCAAAAACAAGAACGTCTTGATGATTCTGAACAGTGTTTGGCCATTTTTGAACATGACAAACCGGAATTTTTGCGTCGATATGTGACACTGGTTAAAACATGGATCCATCATTTCTCTCCGGAATAAAAAAATCGTCATCTGAGTGGAGAGCAACCGGTAAACCTCGTCCAAAGCGCCAGAAAGCACAACAATCGGCTGGAAAGATTATGGCCTCGGTATTTTGGGATGTGTGTTATGTAATATTCATTGACTATCTTGAGAAGGGAAATGCCATCAACAGTAAATATTATATAGCACCTTGTCACAAGTCAATCAAAACAATGGCAGAGCTACATGAATAGAACTTCGAGTTGTTTCCACATCCACCGTATTGGCCAGATTCGGCTCCCAACGACTACTGGTTGTTCGCCGACCTCAAAAAATGCTCATCGGTAAAAAATTTCGTTCGAATGAAAAGGTTATTGCTGAAACAGAAACCAAAGTCAGTCCTTCAACTTCCCAAACTCCCGATTCAGGCGTAACTCTGGAATATCTCTTTTTATCAGAAGCGATCTCTCCTGTCCACGAGAGGAAATGCAGGAACCCTGAAACACAATATAGGATGGCTCAAATTCTGAAATATCAACTACGAACAAGGTCGTGAAGCTGAGGCTTTCGCAATAAGTAGAGGACTTACTCAGATTATATAAATGAGCCAACCAGAAATCCTGACCGTGATATAGAATATACTACTTTTCTGGATCAATTCCTAACAACCACTCCAGAAATTTACACAGTCACCGTAAGATTTCTATTGGGATCTTCTGAACATGAACTCATTTCAGTGTGGAGTGAATTACCAATAAATGTTGGGGAACAATCTAAACCGCGCAAAGTTTGGCATTACAGATCAGGTGAATAGGAGGATCTTCAAGACTATTACCGAAATTTCCGCTGGCTAGATGTTTGTTTCAGCTCTAAAAATCCATCAACTTGTGCTTCTGAAGTCACGAAAGCTATTCTATCAGCCATGCTATTCTGTTTCAATGAAACGACCTTCTAACAGCAGACCTTGATTGAACAAAAATTTCGAGCAAGCTGTTGCCTCCAAAAATTTCGCGTACCGGCAGTTTCGCAAAAATCCCAGTGTTGAAAACCAAACCTGGTTTATTAATACTCGCAACAGCTGCAAACTTAGGACAAATGATAGCAAAGAAATCCACAATCAGAGAATTAGGGATAAATTGCTTGCCAATCCTAATGGGTGTAGGTTCTTCTGGTCGGTAACTGAAGCTTTTGATCAGAACCTAACAAAATGCACAATTCCACCAGCAACACAACCGGATGGTTCAATTGGAACAACAGCCATAGAAAAAGCAAATCTAGTAGTTGAACAATTTGCGTCCCACTCCACAGGCGAATTTCTGGGAAAAGCACCACCTACTATCACCACACTAGACTCCACAATGCCGGAAATTTTGAAACAGATCAATATCAACAAGGCGTCTGGTCCTGATGAAGTGCCCGTCATCGTACTTCAAAAGAACGCAAATGAATTCGCACCAGTATTTTGCAGACTTCGCACCCTGTCCTAGAGAAAGGCGTTTTTCATTCTTATTGGAAGATTGCGTCTCGCGTTCAGCCTATTCCCAAAAAGGGCAAGAAAACTCTTCCAAATAACTATAGACCAGTCGCTTTGCTTTTAGTGATATCAAAAATCATGGAGAAAGCCGTAAACAAGCGTATCCTCAAATATTTGGAAGGCTTCAACATCTTGAGCGATCATCAATACGGCTTTCGTAAACAAAGATCAACAGGCGACATTCTATCGTATGTCACCCATATTTGGAATAACGCAATCGAGAAACATTGAGAATCAAGAGCTGTTGCACTTGATATTTCTAAGGCCTTTGACCGTTTGTGGCATGAGGGTTTGCTGGCCAAACTTCGATGTTATGGCTTGTCGGATCATTTTTATGTATGGCTCTTCAGCTCCCTGGAAGAACGTTCCCTGCAAGTGGCTGTCGATGGATATCTCTCAAATACTTTCACCATCAATGCTGGTGTTCACCAGGGGTCCATATTGTCTCCAACCCTCTTTTTATTGTATACTTATCGACGACTTATTGGAAAAAACCAAGAATCCAATATAATGTTTTGGTGACGACAATACACTTATATCGTTATTATAGTAGGATCCCAGGACATCGGATGCGGAAGCACATCTTCACCGGCAGCAGGTGGTTGAATATCTTAATGAGGATCTAGAAATAATTTCGAATTGGAGTGAAAGTAACCAGGTTCAATCCAATGCCACAAAAACACAGGCATCGGTTTTTTCCAAGAAGATAAATGTCTCCGAACCGGATATAATAATGTCAGGCCAGACAAATCCGCCTCCTGCTTGGGAATTAAAATGGACACCAATATGTCTTGGCGCAGTCATGTCGCTGAAATTTCGAAGGCTGGTTCTCAAAAGCTTGGAGCACTGTTCTGAACCAGGAAACTGTACACACCTCAGCAACTTAGATGCTTTATACAGCTCAGATCAGACCTTCTCTGGAGTATTGTTCTCATGTATGGAGCTCCACCTCTTGCTGCTGAATTTTATCCAGAAAAGAGACATTCGACTGATTGGAGACAAGAACATCACTTGCAACTTTGATAGTTTGGAACATTGAAGAAAGGTTGGAGATTTATCACTCTTCTATAGATACTTCCACGAATAGTGTTCAAGTGACGTGGCACATTCGATTCCACCAAGAGCGGTACATATGAGAAATACGGATCGAACTGTGGCTGCTTATCGTTATGAGGTTTAACTCAGTACACCTCTAACTGTACTTTTTAAGAACTCTTTCATTTGGAGAACGGCGTTTATGTGACAAACTCTCTTAGAACGGTTTTCCAAATGGACTCACTCTCCAGGGATTCAAATCCAATGTGAATCACTACTTTCGCACAGGCACCGCTTCACGAGCGCCTTAAGGAAGGATTTTCCTGTACTGCATGTGTTTTGTCCTTAAAAAAAATTGAGGCTCATTTTGAGGCAAAAGATAAATCGTTCTGCAAAAGTGATATTGACATGTTAGAGCGATGCTGTAATGATTGTATGTCTCTTGATGGAGATTACGATGATAAATAAAGCCAATTCTGAACAAAAAACGAGTCTTCTTCCTTACGCCCGGGACTTTTCAGCCTATGTGTTAGTGACCCAATATGACGATTTGACTTCCTTCAGTACCTGAACTTGATAATTTTTTTTGGAAATTTTTGGTCAAACTACTTTCCCTATAGTCGCAGAATACATGAAAAAGTATTAGAATTCCAGAAAAATGATAGTTTTAACTTTATTGCTGAAATTCGATAAGTTTACTTACCATATTTAACATAAATATTGCTGAATGTAATGTTCATTATTTTCAATAGGGATACGTAACAGAAGACTGCAATTTGAGGCCCTCCAACATTTAGTTCAACTTCTTCCTCCTGCCAATAGGGATACACTGCATGCTCTCCTCAGCTTTTTGTCCGTCGTAGCGAAGAATGCAGAAGATAGTAACGATGAATCAGGTAAGTCATAATTTAATTTTGTTTTCAATGTTTTATTTGGAGAAAACAGAATAAATGTATGAAATTGAATGAAATATTTGATAAAGCTTTTATTTCATTATAATAATCGATATTCATTCAAATCAACCTTTTCTCCAATTCCAAATCAACCAATATCAGCTTCGATACAGTCGTAATTTGTTCAAATATTCCTTCAGAATTTCATTTCCGTGTATATTTCGGTGTGGTTAATTCCTGGATTCATACACAAAACAAATCATGAAAATGTTTCTACCTGCTTATCAGCAAAATCGATAGTCACTCCATAAATTCTATTGCTTTCAGGTGAAGCTCTCTCTGGAAACAAAATGGACGCTAAAAACTTGGCGACTGTCTTTGCCCCAAATATTTTACACTGCATAAAACCAGGGGCAAAAGAGAGCGCTGACAAACCAGAAGATCGGATAGATATAATCAACGTAACTCGCACCCTAATAGAACAATATAGAGCGATGTTCACCATATCTGCAGATCTGCTGGATGAAGTGTACCTGCACATGATGGACACTCATCCAGAGGCTCTGGACCAGCTGCTCAATAAGAAGGATGGGCTGGCTGGGGCAGACGAGTGAGTATCTTTGATAGAACTGTTATGAATATGCATTCTTGGAATCACAAATAATTTTGATAACGTATTGAAAAAAACTTTGTAATGTCATGAACCATGAACTCAATCGAAAAAATCACCTAGTGTTATTCATATACTTAAGCTTTGAGCGAATTTTTAAACTTCTTTCTTACTGCTGTTATGATAAAAGAAGTGAGACATTATCAGATCATTGCATGGACTATATTGAAATGAATAGTTATTGTATCGAAGCTGTCGTCGACAGAATAATTGAACTTTCACAGTTTGAATCAGTTTATATAAGAACATGGACCTGCACGGCAGGTATCATGATTAAAGAAAACAAAATCCAGACTGGTTTCTCAGCAACGATTTGCTGTCGTTAGACTTCGAGATAAAACTATCGTCAATTCCATTTATGTTTTACATTTCTTCGTCATTTTTTTAAAAAAGGGGGATACATGTCTGAAACAAAATTTCTTCAAATATAATAATAATTTTCACCTGCAACACTCAAATCTCCCTATGGGCTCACCATTAAGTACCTTTCTGGCAGACATTTTCATGAACACACTAGAAAACACCCGCATCCCTAATAACTCCCTTTCATAGAAACATATTGTGTTTTGGTTCAGAAATGTTGATGACGTACTGGTTGGTTTTGATGGTTCAAACAGACAAATTGATCAATTTTTAACTTTCTCAATAGTCTGCATAACAAAATTAAGTTCACAGAAGAAATCGAACAAAACAAGAAGCTCAACTTCTTAGATTTGAATATAACAAGAGTTAATAATGATTTTCAATATTATATCTACCGGAGAAACACGTTCAGAGACTGTACAACTCCCTTTGACTCTTTCAGTCCGCTCTCACATAAGTTATCCGTGTTTTAGATCAATGATACACAGAGCTTTCGCAATCCCTTTACCAGAAAATAATTTACAAGATGAAATAAAAATATTTAAGCAAATTGCAATGAACAATCAGGTACCAATTCCCCTAATATAAAAGATAATATCAGATAAAACTTACAAAATACTTGTGAGTAAATTATACCCAAACTGTTGAGAACACATTATAGTCAAGTACAGTAGCATCAATTACTCAGGTGAACTTTCAGAAAATATTTAAAATTATTTCTCTAAATACAAAATATTAACAGCTCTCACAAGTAATAATAATTTAGGTAGAACCCTGTTTAATGCAAAATTCAAACGGGATAGAATGAAAAGTCAGGTTTACATAGAATAGAGTGTGGCGAATGCTCTGCAATATATAAAGGTCAAACCGGTAGAAATTTTGACATGAGACTGCGTGAACACGTCTGTTTGGACAAAAATTCTGCAATGTACGAACATCTTCAAGGTTCAAACCACAAGATAAATGAAGATAACCTCAAAATCCTACATATATGTAATGAAGGGAAAAAATGAATTTGTTGGAGGCCATGGAAATTAACAATTCAATTAAAAAGCAGAAACACATACCCCTAAACGAGCAACTCGATTTATGTAGATCTCCTCTCTTGAATTCATGAGTTTAACAACCCCGAGCATTTTTAGGGTAGAATTTTAAGTTGGCATCCTGATTCGCCCAACTACCTGTCTCTCAAATACCTGCCCTTGCAGCATACCTGAAAATTCTAATAAAACCGATATTTAAAAATTTCAGATTTCAGTTCAATACTTGATAATGGGGTCTAATCCGAAACCGGTCGTATAAATAAAATCTACCAGTGGTATTTAGACAAAAGTGGTTTTATTCATTTCATTTGAGTGATTTCGAATAACCATAAAGTATTCAAGTCATCAATCACACATATCAAAAAAGGGGATTCATAACCTTCGCCTCAATTTTAATTTAGTATCCAGTTCAGCTTCAAATCAGGAGTATTCTACTTTACAAATGCCTTTCCGTAGGTCGAAGGTAGCCTTGAGAGGAAAATAAGTAATACTATAGGTTCGTTTTATCCGTTCTCATGAGTCTACTTCGAACTGTTATATCTTCGAAATAAGCGCCATTTGAATCCAATTTTGCCAACGTAACATTCCGTTAGCATTACATTGAGTTTTCGGGATTAGATGAAGCCGGCGAAGGCTGTTTTTGCCTGGTCCTGATTGGCGAAGGTTTTACTGGTGAGAAAGTTGACGAAAGGTCTGGGGACGGTGATTTGAATCGTGGGGACGTTCGTCGTTTTGAAGCAGTATCGGACCTCTGCTGTTGACCAGTGCCGGTTGCTGCATAAATTTCGTCGATTTCCTCAGAAAAAGACTCTGCTCTAGTGGTTTGGTCTGGTTGCAGAAATTTATAGTAAATTACGTCAGTCGTTAACCACCATACAGTAACTATAGCCTTTTTTTTGTTAGTTTTCGCCTTTGGGAAGTGGTTGGGTGTCTCATCGATGTCCAACCACTGTCCTGAACGTCTCCTGATATCGTATAGGATTCATTTTTCACCACACGTGACGATTCCATCCAATCAATCGTTCAATATGAGTGGCATCCACTTTTGAAGCTTTTTGACTTTTTCAATACGTCTTCAACCACATAGGAGCTGACGCCCAGTTCTTCCGCCATCTCACACACCGTTTGTGATGGGTCAGTCTCCACCAAAGTCTTAGATCCTAGTCCTGGATTACTGTAGGTCGACTACTTTGGAGCTAATCTTCGTAGCTGAAATCTCCGGAACGAAATTTCGCAAACCAATGCCGAAGAGTGCGTTCAATAACATTATCATTTTCAAATGTCTGGTTAATTTTTTGGACTGTTTCGGCAGCCCTTTGGTCCAATTTGAATTCGTTGAGAAAAATTGGATGAAATTCGCCAACGACATCATATTGTAAGAGAAGCTGAGAAGCTGGAAAAAGATGAACAGCATCAATGTATATACTGTGGTATATACTGCATATACCATATATATACGGCATATACCACGACACATTAGAATGAATATTCATTGGAATATGGAGCTACAAAAATGCATCACAATAAAACGGAAAAATCTTTTGAAACAACACAATATTTCGATGTGTGAATTTCAACGGTATTACCTGTAGTTCTCATGGAATTGTTTGGAAAATATGGAATCATATAGTATCAGATGGATTGCTGTTAAATTGCTAGAATCGTATTTTAATCGGAAACGAGTTGTCTCTAACGCCATTTACTCATCTTCTAGCACTCGGGTCATGTTCTATATTTAATCTATTATGAATACCTCACATTGAATACATTAGAAGTACAATATATAGGGTGATTTTTATCCTTCAGAAAAAGGTTATGAGAATAATACGTATATTAATAATATAATATATAATATTTTTCGCTATATTGTAATAACTTAGTATTGTATCTAACCTACAATGGTCAGATTTTATATCAAAGTAGGAAGATAAATATTTCAAAATTCCATTTATTGATACCTATGTATCTCTCATCGATATAGTAATCCGACCCATTTGAGTTTCTGTTGCTATAATTCTCTATTTTATATTCAAAAATTTCATTTTTCATTTATTCCCAGGATTTTTCCTGTTTTTCTCAACTCGACCTCACACAGATATCTACATCAAATGCCGTAATTGAAAGTATCCACAGCTAACTGATGATAAGGGTGAAGGGTTTTTGGTCTCCATCTAGATATTCAGGTTTCGAATTGACCATATCTTTCATCATCATAAGCATAAGAGTCCGTTTATAATGCTGACTTGAATTGAAATTAATTACTCATACCGAAAAAACACAAATAAAAATTTAATCAACAATCGACATTTTCTGATCTCTAATTTTAAATAATTCTACTACTCCATTCCAGAGAATCCGTTGAAAACTAACACGAATATGTGAGTTGATATATTTATATGGTCTCTATGAATTTTGATCTTGGAATGAATAAGTTCGGAAATGAATCGTTCTAACTCATTCAACAACAATATTTTTTATTCAACCTGTAGGTCTGTGGATGAGCTAGACAGCGAGAGCAGTTCGGCTCCATGGACTCCAATAGCATTAACAGCGGATCCTCCCCTCGACAGTGTTTTCGATGGGAAAATGATCCCGGAACAGAAGCGGACTTATTCCAGAGAGGAATGTCTCCACGAAACAGCAGCCACAGGTGGTCCAAACGTTGGCATGAGAATTAGGTAAGAAATGTAAAACACATATCAATTGAACTCTCAAGCAGTAACAATGTTAATGAAACAAGCCAAACGATAATTTTGGAAGTATATTACCTGATATCAACACAATTTTTAATATTTTGTACTGCCTGAGCACAAAGATTTTTTGTTGAATAAATCTATCTATCTATCAAGGAATTGTTCTATAGTGAACAAAATAACTTGGAAAAAGACAGCCTCGTGAGGGTCAAAATTAGAAGTTATATTCTAAATGTACATCTGGTGTAGCAATAGAAGTCAGGGAGATATCTTCATATGAACTCATTTCGTTGAGTGATTTAAAAAATCATCGTAGACAGTGACTTTCAGATAAATAGATAAAGATAATCAATTTTATATCATCTCAAACCGCAAGTTTGTTTTGTCAATTTTTTTTTGATTTCAGGCACAAAGATAGAATACGCGAACGAAGTACCAGAAGGCGCCGAGAGAAAAACGAAGACGCCAGCCTCACCTCTTCGGCACTGACCATAATATCACGCCTTCGCGGCCAGAAGGATGAAGACTACCAGTACGGAAAAACCAGATCTTCTTCCCTGGAAAGCAATAGTAGCACTCATACAGACTCCGATATCACAAGAATTCTGCAAAGGAATGATGGACTAAGCGAAAGGAGAAAGTCTTCTCCATACGTCCTCGACAATGGAGGAGTCATAACAGCGAGTCTGACTATACCTGTGCACACGCAGAATCAATGCTTGTCCTACAACGTGGACGATGATATTCCTTTCATCGAGGATGGAGAAAACGGAAGGCAGCATATGACGGTGGGGCTCGTAAGGACCCCTACGGTACCACCTAGGAGGCGAAATCTCTCAGTTGGAAGCGATTCCTCCATAACGTCTGCGGTACAGCCGATCACAGGATCGATTTCGTTGGTGCCCGGGTATGATTCAGCGGTGGGATCCTCAGCAACGTACTCCAGCCCTATACAGAATACGCCGACTTCAATATGCAGCAGCGTCGGAGACGCTGGTGCTTATAGCTCTCCGCCATCATGGGCTTCGAGCCCCCCTACATCTCCCGACAGCACGAAGACTACCGCAAACTATATTCCGGACGAAGTACCGGCTCAGAAAACTCTGATGAAGATTGCGAAGAGCAGCGTAAAGGAGAACGTGGCCACAGTCCAGAAAGTTTCTTTCTCCTCCGTCCAAGAAGTGCAGCAAATCCGGGAAAGCAAGGACCATTCGAGAACGTATCAGAGAGAGGTTTCATTCACTAAGCAAAAGATGTCCACCCCTACTTCGGAGCCGCCCAGGTCCATTTTCGATCTGGGAAAGCCAGTAGACAGGGAGCCACGGTTCACGCCGAGCATCACCAATATAGGCAACGCTGTTATGCGGTCTAAGACCGCGGACTTCGAGAGAATTATCAAAGTGGACACAGCCACGAATAAGCCTAAATCTCCAACGTCGACGTCAGCGGTCGAACGAGAGAAAAAGAAGTACACCAAGAGAAGGTACACGGACTCCCGGCACCAGACGAGGCATATCCCTGACGCCGAAGCCCTGGAAGCAGCGTCCGCGGAAGCGAAACGTGAGGATAAGACGAGTAGTTTGCAGAGCGGGCCAGTATACAAGAGGCGGGAGCTGATCTCGAGCGTCCCGACCAAGTGATGGATTCTCTACGATTGATCAATGTGTTCAGAACTATTGTACATAATAATGCAAGTGATAAGTGTCTAGTCTAGTCTCACCTAGTGTTTACTGTCCCAAAAAGTTGTTATTTATTTTTTAAGAATGCATGTCGAATACTGTCTTGATGTAGAGCAATTAAACAATCAGTCAACAACTGTTGTTCTCGATACTGAATCTTAGAGACGATACAGGTTTATACAGGAATTATTCTATATGTTTTTTCATGACAAGTAGCAAAGGTATAGATGTTCTTTTTCGTATTCCTACAAAAATGAGTGGGAAGATAATTGGTGTGGAATGAATGAAATGAAAAATATTGAATGACCTAATAACACCAATTTATCCCATTCTTTTATACTTCGTCCCTAAGACTTTTTTGAGACATACATTTTGAAGGTGATTTCTTACAATTTTATCAAAAGTCTATCAACTACAATCATTTTTTCTTAGGATTCAAGCTATCCAAAGAAGTGCAAGAGAGACTTTAGATAAATTGCTATTTTATCTCTTCTCTACTGCTCCCTTACTCCTTTCTTATTTATCGTGAAAAAACATATGAAATCATTCTTGCACAAAAGTTTGTCGTTTCCAAGATTGAAAATAAAATAAAATTCAACTACTTTGTTTCGTCTATTGGTTTTTAATTGTATTTTTCGAAACGTAAAAGAGTGGGGCGCAATTTCCTCTTCTTATTTGAGCCGTTACTCTCCCATCATCCCAACTAATATGTAGAAGCATTACAGAAAAGGGTTAAACTCTTGTGCCGACTGGATTATGAGCCTAGGGTATCACAAAGGGTTGGAAACCCTTCTATTTTGCGGTCAGACCAAGGTTAACTACATGCACCCTTCAAGCAATTTGAGGTTCAAGGTATTTCTAAGGAAAAATATCCACTTTCTGTTTTATCAATCTTTGAAAATTGCAAACATAACGTGTCTTTATGAGATTAATTCATTGAAAGATTGTAAACAAAACTTAGTTCTTTTCATGGAAAATTTCACGGTTTGTAAGGGCTAGTGAAATTATTTGGAAATCGAGCAACGCAAAACAGAATCACATTGAAATTTCAGGGTCTGACGCTTCATCTATAACTGAGGTTGACATTAATGAAACCGGTAAGATGACGGACAAATAATTATTTTTATCATCACAGCTCCTACTACTATTTCAGATCCAGAACACTTATTTGTTGAAAGTGGGTAAATGAATGAAACTGCTGAGTAATGATACATTTTATATTTGGTATCACAAATTTGATAATGAAATAAAGCCTGGATTCGATAATTTTGCAATTATAGAAACGTGTGATTAAAAATCTAATTACAGCTATTTACAAAAATTACAACCAAGTGCTGTGTCCCAAAAAACACTAGAGAGTACATAATAAACGGGGATCAATAATGCTGAAGACATGTATCGAAATAAGGAAAAATAAATGCAATTCTCAACTAATTTTCACGACGTCCAAGACAATATAGTTTTTCAAACCTACAATAGGATACAATAGGATAGATTCTTCTCTTCTGGGGGAGTCTCTTCGTTCGTTCACAACAACAAAATATTTGTAACCAGTACGAATATACCAGAGGTCGACTAATTCAGGTGACCGCGTCAAAAATTGCGAAGAAATCCCTATTATGGTAGCGACCAACTATCAACTGAAAGTGAGTGTGCTAGGCTATACAGCTGGTATTCCGAATAATCTAAGTATATAAACTGAAAATAAGTGATGTAGCTACTCTCTATGAGTGTCATGAATATTTTGCAATATGTCACAGCAATGAAGTCAAACTCACATCTGATATGGAGAAATGCTCGGAACAAAAACATTTCGAAATGACAAAGTTTTGTTTCGACAAAAATGAGTACAACTATTTCTGCTGCCTTTTGTTATTAACAATGGGTATTATATCTACTCATTACAACTTTCGAGTGATGAAGCGAAAGAAAGAGAGCTCAATAGCTTCGCAATTCAGCTTCGATAACCAACACTACAACCAAATTTTGCTTACGATTGACCTAAACTTAAAATTGTTTTTGCTACTCCGACGCAAAAGTGTGAGAATTTTCCAGAAATGCATGGTTCAGACGTAATTTACGAAAATGAAAAAATCATAGACGAAATTTGATACTGAAGATAAAATGTTATCATTCATAGCAATCCAATTACAGAAAGTTATGAAAGTATATAATTTCAGGCGGTATACATCTGTTATCACGGTAACCAAGATTAATCAGTTGAACATGTTTCTCAGAATAACTTTCTTCTCCGATACTTAAGAATGATTGAATGTAAAGACGAGTAATAGAGAAGGTAAATATATCTTGAATGATGTTTCAGTAGAATTGATCTCTAGATGTTCCTGAATGAGTATGGAAGATTAATATAAAAATGCATTAACTAATCTTTGACAGTCCTCGCTAGTTTATGTTTTTGTGCCATTCCCTTGCGGAAATTGGAAAAACACTAGGTTTCAGTTGGTGAAGATTTGACGACATCTAGAATTCAAACCCTGAAATGTTGGAAATGAAACCAAAATCAGTACGAAGTTTTGAATTTTCAATATTGATTCTCTATATTGAATAACTGGTGGATACAACGGTTTTTTTGAAAAATAATATTCCCCTGATACTTCTGTGGACTGAAATTGTCTGGTAATAGAAAATCATTGAACTCTGACATAAAATGTCATCACACGCGGATATCTTCTGCAGGCTCGCCATAAGTGGAAGACAGCATTGCATAAAACCATGACACTTCTACAATTTTTGACTGTGAAATATACATCTGATCCCAAAAGTTTCGAAACAACGATAGTGTTCTCCATTACAAGAAGGGATTGACTATCCAATCGAAGTTTGGTTACATATTTCTAACAATACTGTGTTGATCGAACTTATGAACTTCCCTTGTGGAAATAAAACGCATATACGTGGATATTCTCTTTGTCATTGGCTGGCATTCAATGTCCGTTGTGGTATCAGATAAAAAAAACTTTTGAACGCCGTGAATACTGGATGAGACGATATATTCTAATTGAAAAAGTCTTTGCGGCAGTTGATTCCCTTCCAATCTCAAGTTTCATTGTGAGGACGGTTCATCCCTATTCGTATGTCATAGCATAAAATCTGATAAAAACAATAACATAACATATCAATAATTTTCCGTTCTACGAACAGAATCAATAAAATATATAAATGTGTTAAACACAAAATCAAATAGCAACATTTTCTAATATTAAGGACGGATTTCAACACAGTTCGAGTAACAATTAAAAAATATAGTGTATAAGGAAAATACTACGAAAAATTGTATAATTATATCAAAACCATAATTTGTTCAAAACAATAAGAATATAAATATACCTAATCTCAAATGATGAAAGCTTCTCAAGCGATTTTACTTTTCGAAAATTATGATAGTTTGTACTTTGTGAGTTGCTAAAAAGGCATATTCTTGAAGTACGGTTGTGATAAGTACTAACTGATATTATACAAAACACAAGAGTGTTTAATTGAAAAGTACCATTTATACAAACTTATTCAAAACGTAAAATCTTTCACAAATCCTTTGATAGTAGAATGAAGCAGAATCTAGATTGATTTTTTTTCAATCTTTTGGATATTCATAATATCTATTTGCATGTTGCAAATGAAGAAAAATAATTTTTTGTATTCATTTGTATGAATTCATCATAAAAAATATTTACCACCTTCAAACATTTGCTCAGAAATAACGTTCATCATCAATTCATATTCCATTTCATGGAGTCGGCACCCCTTTTCTGTGCTCTGTCAACTGCTATAATTGTATAAGACATTGTATTAGCTAAGTCTGGAAGCCATTTCAGCTTGTAAAATAGAAATGTTCGTTGTTTCGTAGCCTGCAATTATTTGTTCGAAGTGTGCATTTTTTTTAACATCGCAACACAGAGAAAAATGTTATGCTCTAATTTACAATATAACTTAGAACTCTAACTGCTACAAAGATGAAGTATATTCTATTATGCACTCTGAAGTGAAAGTAAATGTTGCTGCATTGAAGTTGGTTCTGAAAGCAATGCTTTCAGAACCAACTTAATTTTCCTCTATATAACATATTTATTTTCAGTTTTTGTATTCATTAGTGATTTTCTAACTTGAGAATGAGCAAATTATTGATTCTGTGATATTTCATTTTTGTCGTTTGTACTGCCAAATGTAACAGCAAAATTGTACTTTTTCTTATTTTACCGTAAACGTCATTCCAATTAGCTCTTTAAGGCCCTTATTCCGAAATATTCATTTCCTTACAGCGCAAACACACCTCATTGAACTCAATGCTCACTCTAGGAATAGTACTTTGTAGTAAAATCGTCAATTTGTTTTTGTGTGTATTGATATTTGTGTACAAGCAAATCACAAGAAAGGTAGAGTGATTGTACTGTCGAATGTCAATGCAATGGCACCATTCAAATTTGTGTTTCATATAGTCAAACTTGAACTCCATACAAAAAGTTTCAGCGTTTAAAATAAAATGTTAACTGGAGAAATTGATAATTTGTTCACTTTGTGTATCACTATTTTTGTGTAATCGACTCACAGATTAGATAATGGTGCTGTCAAATATGTCAATGCCAAGTTGTCGTTTGTCGTCATTCCGATTTGCGTTATAGATAGCCAAACTTTGCGTTGCACTCAAAGCAAATTTTTTTAGCACTTCTGTCTTGAAGCTTTCAGTGTTCTAGAAATCATGCTTCCTAATTCAGTCGGAAGTATTTCATTTTTTGCACAGAGCAAAGTAGAGTTGACGTATGTCTTCTTTCTACTGATCGCTTCAAACAGTCAAACTTTGGATTGAATTTAATGCACCACAGTAGAATTGCCTGTGTGTTGAGAATAAGGAATTTCTTCTGTATTCATTTGTATGAATTTATCACAAAAAATATTTCAAACTTTCAATCATTTGCTCAGAGATGACGTTCATCGTCATTTCATATTCCATTTTATGGAGTCGACACTTCTTTTCTGTGTTTCTTGGTGTTTTCTTGTGAAATCGTCAGTTCGTTTTTGTGTATATGTATAACTATCTTATGTACAACCACATCACAAATAAAGTGATTAAGCTGTTAAATGTCGAGGCATCACTATAATTTGCACTTCAGATAACTTGACGGCCTTTGTTTTTCGACACTCCAGAAATAATGGAGAGAAATCGACAATTTTTTCCATTGCGTGCATCGCTATTTTTGTGAAATCACATCACAAAATAAAAAATTGTACTTCCGAATGTCAATGCTGAATTTTCATTTGGAGTCATTCTTATTTGTGCTATAGATATTGAAATTTTGTGTTGAAAATAAACGAAAACATATTTTTAGTCCTTCAGAGCTGAAAACCTGATATCATCACATGTCAATACAATTTCTGTACAACTGCCTTACAGAAACTTCATCAAACATCATTTAAATTTTTTGTCTAGATTGAAAAACCTCACGTTGAACTTGAGGTGAATCTTTTTTAAGCCCTCCAGAAGCGCTGAAACTGAATTTCATTTTGTTGATTCGTAACCAGTAGTGACAAAACAAATTTTCAAATCAATTTTTGATTTGACAGTGTACAACTCGCACAATTGTCTGATAGAGAAATTTATTTTGCTTTACGGAGTGGAAAATATTACTACTCACGTGATACACATTTTCCAAAAAATTACCAAAATAGAGTTATTTTTCTAAATATTGAAAAATGCTATTCGGATAAACCTTTTTTAAATACCTATTATTTTTAGCCTGTATGCAGAAATTCAGCTGCATTTTAGTAAAATGTTTTATTTCAGACACATTTCATTTAAAGTAGCGCCGTATTGAATACATATTTTTCTGAACCAAAATAAGGTTATTAAAATTTGGGGTAACCTCATGAAGATAAATTCATTATCTATTTTTAAAAGGTAGTTTGTGTCCGGAGTCAAATTTTAAATAGGGCAATCAACAAAAGAAACCCAATAAGCTGTGTAGTACACTGCTCATATTGTGCGCAGATTTCACCCGATGAAAAACAGTTTGAAAGAAGTAGAGGACGAACAGTTTTCGATTGTTCAAAAATACTATTACAAAAATATACTCCTTTGTGCCTTCTTAGTATAATCCATTTTGTATCAAAATTGATGACTTAACTCGGAAAGCTGATTAAAGAATCAAGATTCTGCTTCACTCCCCTCCCGCCACCAAAACCCTGATATCTATCAACACAACAATCGTTCCAAAAATTTTGTACGCAGTCTGGATCACTATACTTCCGTGCTATGAGTCTGTATCCTCACTTTTTTCATGCTGCCGTTTCGGCCCATCGTGGGCGATGTTCCGGAATATCCGGGATTCTGAATGCCCAGCCCGTCCTTGGGCTTCGGCTTCTTCAAGCTCGACCGCAACGGCGAACGGGTGATCGAAGAGGTCACGGTTGACCCATTGGTTGACCCTACGGTCGTGGAAGTAGTGTTCATGGAAGCCATACTACCGTTGGAGGCCATCGTGTACGGTTTTCCGCTGGCATCCGTCATGGAGATGCCTCCACCTGCAATATAGAAATAATTATTATTTGAATAGCAAGCTGGGGAAAATAGTGAACTGGATCACTTTTAAGTATTGTGAATTTTGTTGAAATTTGGTAAATGACAACCAATATTCAATCTATAGGGTATTCCATCGGAAACTCAACTCCCCAGGAGATCAGAAACGGTGGAATGTTCAAAAGTCACAAAAAATAGATACAACGATAAGAACAAAATAACCAAATAGTGGGCTTCACTTTACAATACATACAATAATTCAGCTTAATTCCTAAAGCTTGCCTCACAGCCATAATAATAATTATTATTATTATTATAACACTTATCTTTCTTTTACCGAAGTATGCGTTAGTCAGGTTCTATCCCACGAGGCCTCGATATATTCTGGAGGGCGCGCCAGCATTATCAACCAACGAACACTCACCACACCGTGGGGTAGGTGATCATTGGGTCCAAGAATCATGTGCTCTTAGCAAGCGCAGTGAGCCAAGTATGACAGCCTTCTGCATCTGTCTGCATCTGCCTTAGTGCGGTAAGCCGGTATGAATTTAAGATTCGAGAGTAGAGAGGCATCATTCCACCAAGGACTCCAATAATTAGAACAAACATCTTGACATAGTGATCTAGATGGAGTCTGCGGAGTTCGAAG
This sequence comes from Leptinotarsa defecta, assembly GCA_015342085.1. NCBI lineage: Eukaryota > Metazoa > Arthropoda > Insecta > Coleoptera > Chrysomelidae > Leptinotarsa > Leptinotarsa defecta. The sequence continues at coordinate 19,896 of WOGO01000009.1, forward strand.
AGAAAATCTTGAATATTTTATCCTAGTTTTCTCCTCTTTTCTGACGATATTCGTCTCGCCAGGAGCTGAAAACTCCACGACAAATATCGTTTTACTCCGGTGGTCGAGAAGGACTACATCAGCCTTATTAGCTTGTATGAGCCTGAAAGTGGGGAACGAATAGTTCCAATAAATTTGGCGCTTCTCGTTCCCTACAACGGATTCAATATCCCCCAGAGCATAGGGCAACACCGGTGTTTTATCAATACCGTATGAGTGCCGTAGATGGTAATATAGCACTTTTAGGGCCGCGTTATGTTAATGGATATAGGCCGAGACTGCATATGCTGCACATGCTGATAGCAAGTGCATTAGGGTATCGGGCGCCTAATGGCAGGCTCTCTGTTGAAAGCTTCGAACTGCGCTGGGGCTGGAGTGTCTAAGATGAATGGCTGCGGGTGTTCATAAATATCCTTCCAGAAAGATTCCACCTGATTATTAGTATTGTTGTTATTATTATTATTATAAACAATCGTTACTTCTCTTAGACCTGGGTCGAATACCGACATTTGATACAACATTTGTTCTCGCTTGAATTTCTTCCGGTATCCGACAAAATAGTGAGATAGATGCCTTGAACAACTTATACCACTCTGGCGGACTCGCTTCATCATAACATCTGGTCAGGCTATAGACAGTGTGTCTCTTTCAGAAGGGGTGTATTTCAAGGCGATTCCTTCAGTCCCCTTCTTTTCTACATCTCACTTTCGCTATTATCCGTTGCGTTCAAAATACTCGTGGGTATAACTGTGGCACCCCTGAAACAGGGGGCACAAGGTTACCCATTTGTATGATATGGATAATCTCGGAGAAAAGAACTCCCATCAGTTATTGAGGGTGGTGGAAGAGTACACGCATGCTATCGGTAAAAATTCAAGATAGACAAATTTGCAACGGTCCATCTCAATAAAGAACAATGCCTGGATTACGAAGAGAATGTACAGTTTGTAGAAGGAAGCATACTGCACCAAACCAACAGATTTGGTTATCGGAACTGTCGAGGAAAAACACAGTTGCTGCTACGAAAATGCTTGACATTCCAATCTTACTCTTACTCCTTTGGAGCAGTGAAGTGGACTTGAGAGGAGCTTATCAATTTGTTGTGAAGATCCGAACAAGAATGCATCTCCAAAGATTGTACTTCCCTCAACAATAGGAAGGAACTTGTAGTGTCTAGTGACAGAATGGTACTGGATGGAGCTTGTAATGGTCCGCACCATGAGAGAGAGGAAGAGAGAGAGATAGAGAGAAAGAGCAATAATTGGAGCGGTGTTTCTCTTTGATGCGGCTGCCCGAGCCCGAGCTGCCCTTTGTTGGAATGGTTGTTCTTGTCCTTCGTCAAATGATGTCCTCTTTACTTTTGAATCTCAAGATCATGCCAGCCTGCAGTACTAAGACAAAAATTTTGGCTGGACAATAATTGCAAGAGGGCCATCATTGATTCCATTGCATATGTTCAGGGCACATGATTTTCGGACCCAATGATCACTCACTTCACGGTATAGGAAGTGGTCGTTGGTTAATAATGCTGACGTGCCCTTCCAAATGTATCAAGACTTTGGGGGTAGAGCTCGACCATCACAACCTTCAGGAACTGATAATAGTAATATTTATTCACGTCAAAAATACAAAAAATCAACAATGACAAATATGAAGGAATATACATAGGTAGAAAGTAATATTGGATAGAACGAAATAGACAAAGAAACGTAGAAACAAGGAGAGCTGCACTTTCAACACTTCAAGTTAAACACGTAGAATTCAATTTATTCTTTTCAGACAATTTCAATACAACAAAAAAATCAATGAAAACAAAAACTATTGAATTTCATCTGAATTCAAACAGGAAGAGCTATAATATATTTTTTGTCTGATTGTTTTCCATTTATCGGAGTCTCTAATAATCATGTTCGAATTTTGGATTCGAAACGAAAATAAAAATTCAGCTGTTCAAAATGACAGGGTATAGCATCATACATTCTTATTACAAGTGTAACTGCGTTGTCCAATGGTCTTATACTTTCTTGAAATACTTATCAAAATGCGTTCATACAATGATCCACCAATTTTTGTCTCATTCACTTATTTGCGGTGATGAACAATTAGAGCAAATGAAAAGATTTTCTTGATATCCGTTAGCTCAGATTCGTTATAAAGGTTATTGTTTGGGTGTTTGGTTTACTTAATACGATTTTGATAACCCATTTCAGAATGGTTTTTACTTCATCCTAAGTGGTTATACATATTACAGATGAGCCTGAAATAAGGCATTGTATATCATTTTCAGGTGTATGATCAAAGAGAAGTTTTTCAAAGTATTTGAATTTGCTTATCACTTTTTTTTTGTTATATTGTTGGTGTGTTTATTCTACTTCATATTTTTATCATCCAAATAAGCGTTATCTCCGACTATGCAAACAATAGCTATTTTATCATTCGTTTTCACATGTAAAATCAAAGGATGCTATTTAATAGTATGTGTTTTATTGTTTTTGACGCATATACATTAGTGTAACTGAGCTCTGCAAACTTAACCAACTGAAGAAAAAATTGATCATGCTCTGACAGCACCACCCTGATGTAGGTCAATCTTGAAGAATTACACTGATATGTCTTAATACTCACCATTTGACCTTGGATCCCTGAAACCTGGATTCCCGTATGTAGTTGCTTCTGCTGGTACTGAAACCGTTGTAGGATCGCCTCCCTCTCGCCTGGCGAAAAACATATCGTAGAGAGCCATGACGAAAAGCGCCGAATTCAGTACTATCAATAGTATCTGAAATTAGTAATCGTTAAACAATATCTTGTGAAAATCATTCATATAGTGGTGTGTTTGAGATATGATGTCAGGTATTCCATGCATTCATTCATAAACAATATAAAACGTCAGGAATATATGAGTTGACTTGAGGTTCTTGCCAATAAATCTATATTGGCCAAACGGTGAGAACCTTTTTCCAAAAGATAAAGAACATAAAAGTATTTTATTGAATGTCAAGAACAATTCCACACTTACAGTCATATTTTGGCAGAGAGACATGAGTTCAATCACATCTGTGACGTGTTACATCCAGAAGAATGTTTTGGAATGCTTAGAAATCAAGAAATTTGAGAATTCGTTATATTTAATGAAAAAAATTATTAAAATTGAATAATTATCCTTCAATTAATCTATTTTCTAATGTGGAAATTAGTAATTAGTTGACACATACAATCAGGTAATTTCACTTCATTACATGTTCATTTGTATGAGTTTTTTTGTAAATTTGTCATCATGTAGGTAGAAAGTCATACTCTTATAAATCAAATTGGTAATTCATATAAAGCACTAAGGAGGTAGAATTCAGTTATAAAGAACACGCGTAGAGAAGTTATTGCATAGTGAAACACACGTGTTGAGGTTTTGTAAATGTTTAATGGAAATCTCACAATAAAGTGTTACCTGAATAATTTATGGATTTTCATCAAGAACCGGTCATTCCCATCACATGTTTGAAGAAAAACATTTTTTTTATTCTGTATCTCCATTTCGGAGGATATATAAGAGAGTGATGCAAACATTATAAAGTGTTTTGCTTCGGTAACACACATATGCTTTTTTCAGGTCCAAATGTATGATTCCCATCACTAATATTTCTGTACACTGCGTTCCACATCTGTTCTATACAATTTTCCAAGGTCAGCAATTGGCAAACCCTAACCGTTCTCTCTCGCAGCTTTTGGGGATTCACAGAAGCGGTAGCGAAAACTTACATTAGGTCCCCGAAAAAACAAAAATTAATGAAGAGAGATCAGGATCATCAGTTATTGAAGACTATCCCACTATCTCTTTCCTGATTCACAGCATAGAAAAGTCCACAAATAATTTGAAACAAATATCGAGATATGGTGTTTACACTATCTTCTTGTATCCCTGAGAATTGAGATAAACGCCATTCCAGCAATATCAATCGTTTAACATCAATGTGAAATCTAGAAGTATGGAATATTTCAATTAACGTGAAAAACTTAGACTGGGACACCCCTAAATTTTAAGGGTCGAGTGAGATTGAAAGATACATTATTCGATAATCGTGTTCATAAAGTTATTTGTTGTCAATTTTTCTCGATAAGAGTGTAACGAAGTTACTATTTTCGCGTACGGAACTCACTCATTTTTCTACGAGCAGTTCATCGCTTTTTCTATTACAAGTCTAGCGTTTCGAACCGAATGATTGTATCTCGGTTATTTCTTGATATAAAAATGTCGTTCTTGGTGGAAACTATTCAGGAGAATGCCGAAAATTCGATACGTTCATTAGTTCCTTTTCGCGAATGATGAAAAGCTCCTGGGTAATTTCTATCGATCCCGACCGTTATCCACAGCACCCGCGATAGTGTAGCGATGACGTATTACATATGACGCGACTCGATATGCCTTCGCGAGACAGTAGAAATGTGGGTTCTAGTCCCACAGCCCAGCTGAACCACCAAGCCAACCGAGCCACACAGAGGACCGCCAACTGAACTCAGAGGAATCGAGGGTGACCAAGCTGACTGCAGTCTGGGCAGACCGAGCGAGCAGATAGAGGGGAGTTTCGAATAATAAAAGCTAGGTAATACTTAGAGTAAGTGCCTGTCCTCCGCTATCCGAGTTCGAGTTCGCGTCGAGAGCGTGTCTAGTCATTCACTAGTATCTTCACTCGACTTCTCTTTCCGACCCGTTGTGGTATTCGCCATTTGGATCATCTGTTCAAATCTTCACCCCACTCCGCGTTTCCGGCTCTGTGTAGTATTTGCTACTTGGACTAATTTGTCTTCACGCTTCTCCTACGTTTTGCAACCATTTGTGGTATTCGCCACCTGGATCATCTATTCGAATATACTCTCCGCGTTTCTGACCCTTTGTGGCATTCGCCACTTGGACTATCTGTTCAAAGCTTCTCTCCTCGTTTCCTGTGGCATTCGCCACTTGGAGTATCATTTTTTCATGCGTCTTCTCTTAGATTTTCAGAACCTTTGTGGTATTCGCCAGTTGGATCATCTATTCGAAACTGCTCTCTGCGTTTCCGGCCCTTTGTGACATTCGCCACTGGGCTACCTTGTCTTCACGCGTCTCCTACGTTTTCCGACCCTTCGTAGTAATTGCCACTTGGATCATTTGTTCAATTTTTCTCTCCTCGTTTCTGGCCCTTTGTGGTATTAGTCATTTGGGCTACCTTTTCTTCACGCGCCTCTTCCTACAATTTCCGCCCCTTCGTCCCTGTAATTAGCTAGCGTCCATAATAATAGAGTTGGTTTGGTTCAAGTGAAGAGTTGATACTGATTAGTTTTTTCATTTCTTGTGATAGTGAAATATCTTTTCAGCAGCATTCCCAGCAGAGTGGAGTAAAACTGACTTTCTGGCTATCGATTTTGTCTAGTTCACGCAGACCCCTATATTATCATTTGTTCACTCTAGCCGCTCGGTGTAGTGGTGTTTTGTACCACTTGAACTCACCACCAGGGAAGCTCTCCTCAACAACTTCTTCACTAGCAGCAACACTTCCTCTCACAAAAATTACAAAATAGTCACTTCATTAGATACCTTTCGATATGATCGAATTGAGCCCATTCATATTGAATCGAATTAGACTTCATACCAAACAAGAATGAAATGAAAAAATGTAGAATGGTCGTATCATTCACGAGAGACAAAAAACTATTTGAATTTTGTTGATTGTATTTTCCTCATCATGTTAATATTCTTTAGCGAGTGTAATAAAGAACAACCCATTTTTAAATTGTATATATTTGAAAAATTCTAATTGTGACATTGAATTGGAATCGAAAGGATTAAAATTTGCTCATTTGGAAATATCAATGTCAACATTCATGAAATATGGAAATATTGATTGATATCGACATTTTTTATCGGTTACTAGAAGTAACATTGTGTGAAATTTTTATGAAATACACGAAATCAGAATATTCGAATCGTAGAAAATTCTAATGAGTTCTATGTGAGGTTTATTCAGGAGAAATAACATATTGTATAATAACCTTTGATTGGGTTTCCTTCCTGAAAAGATTGTACACATTTCTAAGAAAGAGTGTTTGAATGAAAATGAAACCCACCATCAATCAGTTTCTGACTTTCTGCTTTCGAAATTGAAGTATTGAAGGAGTTGCTACATTATCCGTTTTTCATCAAAGACGCTTATACTCTGCAACAAAAGACCTATTTGCGCAACTAATGGCTGAACTAAGTTTCAATCACGAGCGATATTAATTTTCTTTCAAGTACGTTGCTATTATATACCGGAGTGTAATCAATTTTTCATTATGGAGAGTTGAGACGCTCAAAAGGCAAGGTATTTGTTGGTAGAGAGAAAATTAGTTTTTCGCAAAGTCTTACTCGAATAATAATAATAATGATAATAAGAATGATGATGTGATGATAACGATAACTAACCCTATTTAGTCTTTGACACTGAACGAGGTGATTACAACTCTGTCACCGAGTTGGAACCCGTCCAGTAAAATGCACACATAAAAGCCGCAGAGATCACTTCACTCCTGTGGCAACACAAGTATAAGCCAATGCATCATAGCCTGCCTGGATGATATCTTCAACACCTTAGTCTACCACAGTCGCGTGACGGGTACAGAGGTTCATGACACAAGGTGCAGGCACAGTAAAAATCAACGAGTAAGTCCAGTTCCACTACTTTCATTCATAAATTCACAAATTTCTAGATAACTTCGAAACGAAGTGCGGAGCAATTTCGTTTTTTTTACCATAGGCAGGCGCTCATATAAAATCGAAATTTAACATATTATAGAAGATTCCGTGATAAGTTACGTATAACTAACTACAAAAACCAAAAAAAAAACATTAATAACAACAGCGAATAAACTAAACACAATATCAATTTTTAACCGTTTATTATAACTAATCCGATGCCCGTGGTAACGTCGAATCCTTCCATGATATAGCAATGAACGCGTTGGATGAGAATCTCATCCTAAGACCGGTTGAAGGTCCCCGGCAACTCGGGCGGATCACGTGGTAAGAGAGCCTACTGGTTGTAGTATTCTACTGTGGTGCTGGACCTGCAGCAAGGCGTCCAAGACCCTAATGCACTTCATGTCAGCATGTACAGCATATGCGTACATGCTGACATGCTTTATTACCACCTACGTGCTTTATTTCCACAACGTGCTTTATTACCACCTACGGTACTGTTACGGTAGTGAAGAGACACCGGTGTTGCCCTACGCTCAGTGGGATATTGAAGGCAATGAGTGTCGAATTCTTTGGACCTATTCATTTCCCAGCCTCAAGCTCATGCAAGCTGAGAAGTCTAATATAGTTCTCCTCGACCATCAAATCAAGACGATATCTGTTGTGTAGTTTTTAGCTCCTGGCGAGACGAATATCATCCGAAAAGAGGAGGAGGAAAAAGGGATAAAATATCGAGATCTTCTCTATAAAATCCACCGACTTTATCCAGATCACTCTATCAAGAAGGTTCTTTTGATTATTGCAGTGTGTGAAGTAATGACGTCCTCTCAAGAGCATGCCGACTTGCCGCACTAAGGCAGAAATCTTAGCCGTATAGAAGACCGTCATTATTACTTCACACACTGTGGTAAAAAAATACGAATGTATATAACAGTGCATAAAATATACATGCTGAAATATAAAGTACATCTACAATACTGTATAACCATGACGCCACTAAGTTTTAGCTTTGAAATTTTGTTCATCCCTAATGCTGATAGAGAATATCTTATACCATTGAATTTCGAAGATCTGTCGTAAAGCGAACTGGTGTGTTTCGGTATTCTGAATATATTATCTGTTCTTGTAGTATACTGGTGCATGTTTCAATTAAACATGAAGTTGTCAATATTTTGTATAGTAATATTTTATATAAATTGTCATATGAAGTGTGAGAATTCTACTCTTTCTGAAATTCATATGCTATTACTATATTATGTTCAATTCTATGGAAAATAGTGTTCCGTTAAAAAAAGTTTTCGTGTTTTATCCTGTACTGAAAAAATAGTTTTCATTAAAAATGGCGATGGATAGACAAATCTATTTTTTCGAATAACTTTTGAACCGATTGGTATATATCATATATAACATACTTTTGTTCTGCTATGCTTTCACTGGGTACTCAAAAACTTTTATACTTAACTTCACTCCTTTATGTGAAACTTCTAATGAAAGTTCGATGTGACACCCACGGTATACTGTCTTGTATATTTAAACTATAGAATAAAGTAATTATTCACAGTCAGTAAACAACCGAAATTGTTGCTAATTAAATAAATTTGATTCAACGTATCAGTGACTCATTTTCGACCTGAGATATACCGAATTGGGTTTTGCCTAGGATTGTAAACGCAGCAGAGTGCAAACCCATTGAGTATCGACGATATTATTTCACTTGTCAAGTACCTACCTGCTGCTCTCATCACTGAGGTTTAAAATGTCTGTAAATTTATTTAAAACACGTTTCCAATATCAGAACCATAATACTGTCTCTTGACGCACGTTTTACTTACAAAGTAAACATTATGAAGAAATGACAGTTTTAGTCATCCTCTGATGGTCTGGTACCCCATTCTAACTGTTACACTCGGTATATCTTCTAAAACACACTATGCTCACCGGTTACTGTAAATTCTGAATATCAAGGACGTTCTCTCGAGTTTCGTGGTAGTGCACCGACGTGCTGATATCATCCGCTCACAAAGAAGGTACGAGGATGCCATGTGTCATCGCTGGGCTCCTTTTTGTGTGATGATTCTCTGACATGAAAATAAACTCTACGTGTGAAGGGAACGTATTATCAAATGTGAAGTGAGTGCCGGTATCCAGGCCGGGGTGGTTCGGATAACCGCAGAAATGGGGCCATGCATGTGGAAAAAAATCAAATGTCTTCCGAGGTGGAGGCGAATGTGAAAAAGTTGCTATTTATAAATAAACGAAAAAGGAGTGAAAAAAACTGTCAACTGTTGACATGAGGTGATTGACCAAATGTGCCCGAGAGGAAAGCAATGGCCATACATAGAAAGAAAGAGAGGCTTTCTCTTGTCCAGAGAAGTTGATAGAATTCCAGACAAGACGATACAAGAGAATATCTTCTCTCGTCGGAAAAAATGGTATTCTTGTCAACACGAGAGAGGAATTTTCTCTCGACTCAGTCGTAACGAGAAAATAGAAGGCATTTTTTGTCTTGTCACGACAAGAGGCAACACTTGAGTGTACTGACAAAATATTGGAAGTATAGTGTTAAAAGACTACCCTTCCACTATTGAAATACCTGAGGTTCGCTCTCTCAATTTTCCATAGTCACCTATTGCTTCTATGTTTTTCAAAATAGCGTATTTGCCTCTCGTACAGAAACTCGTAAATAAAATATCAAATATGAACAAAAAGAAAAAAGAGAGAAGGTAGTCGTGGCTAGGTCAAATATCTTGAAAAAGTTGACACCAATGTGGAAGGCCATAATAGGTTGATAAGGATTTTTATTATGAAGTGCAGTTTACTGAAGCTCGAATTGAACTATTCATATCATCAAAGTTTGAGAAAAATAAGGAAATTAGTGTTTTGAGTCTGACAAATACAGATGAGATAGCTACAGCTCGAATTCATGTAGTACTTGCTATTCGACAGATGAAATTGTCCAACATTTCAAAATCTAAAGTTACAATAGAAATGGCATCATACATTGAAACGAATCAAAGAATATAATAAACCACTTGTAGGTATATTCATTCATTTATTTTCTGTGAAAATGTATAACAATCTTCCAATGACTAACGTCAAAAAAGATATTGACAATTTGTGCAAATGAAGTGCAAATAATAAAATTGTTTTATCAAAATGGTGGTTCTGTTCGGGCAACGTACCGCGCGCTTCGCCCTTTCCACGGTTGCCATAATCATCCTAGCAGGAGGACTATTCGCAATGTGGTGGATAAATTTGAGACCATTGTATCAGTTAACAATCGGCAACATCGCCGCTGTCTGTGAGAGTGTACAGGAGAATCCGAGACAGTCGATTTCGTGACGCTCACAAGAACTCAACCTTTGGTAGACCACAGCTTGGTGCATTTTGCGTCATGCAAACTCCAACTGATCCATGAATTGAAGGTAAACGACCATAACGACGTGTGTTCGCTGAATGGGCTCTGAAGCACTTTGCAACCGACCCTAATGTTCATCAAAAAATCATCTTCAGCGATGAAGTCTATTTCTGGATACGTGAAGAAACAAAATTGTCGTATTTGGGACGATAGCAATTCACATGAGATCCAAGAGTGTCCAATGCATCCCGAAAAAGCATACGATCGCCGTCATGATCCCAAAACAGGGTCAGAACCTGCTGTTCACGCAACGCGCATTGGACGACCTCGAGCACTGGTACCTTGATTGGAAGATCTCAGGCGATAACCATGGAAAGATTAAAATCTTCTCCGGCCAGAAAAGTGAGAATCTCTGAAAGGGAGATCGACTGGCAAGCGCGGGTAAAGTACCTCGGTCTTCTAATAGACCGTAGGCTCACTTGGAACCCGCACATCATGTGCGTTAAAACAAAGATCGAGGGTCGGATAGGTAGTCTGTACCCTCTGATCAAAAGGAAATCCAAAATGAGCCTCAAAAACAAAATTACCATCTGCAATACGATGTTCAAGCCTGTCATCATGTATGCTTCAGGCGTCTGGGGACAAGCGGATACGTATATCTCCACACTGATTGCAAAATAAGTTAATAAGGATGATTGTGAATGCTCCTTGGTTCGTGTGGAATGAAGCCATCCGCACAGATTTGCAGCTACCTTCCACTCGGCAGTCCATTTAGTCGAGGAATCAGCGAGTTTTTGATTGCACAGACACTCATGAAAACCCATTAGTTAGGGAAGCTATGGATTATACTGTAGACGACACCTCTCGATATTGAAGGCCCCGACACTGTCGAATGAGGCCCAGTAAGGTAAGGGTACTCCGTGAAGGACGGAACTGATATCTTAGGACACTTATGCCGCCATCCCATCATCACCTCCATCAGCCATGACCCATTTGTCCCTCTGACAAACATCAGTCAAAAGGGTAAGGGAGCCAGGCTCCAAGATGGCTGTCACGAATAAGTCCAGTTATCACCCGAAGACGAATGTGGATACTAACAATCGAAACGTCGTGAATTAACTTGGTTTGGAATCGTTTAATTTTATTCTTTCAGGGATTTCAAATCAATTTGTATCATACTAGATAATGGAAGTCCAAACTAATGAAATGTCAATGAGTATTAACTCAGTGACAGTTTCACTTCTCAATATAAAGTTATTATTACTATTATTATTACTGCATTAGTCTCCTTTAGCTTCAGTTCAATTAAAAATGATGGTTATGGTTATTGTTATCATTTTTAACAGTGTTCATATTCACAGATAATCATAAGTAAAGCTTCGGAATGAAGGAATAAAGTGATAACACAATATTACGATTTTGCAATTTAGGAATTTAGATAACAGATAATGTTATTTGATTATCAAAATGTAACTAGAGCACTTTGAACGCACCTGAGCACGAAAACCTACCAAAGTATGTGACCGTCACCTGTTTACAAACAAAAAATATTTTGCCCAATCTGACTGGGCCATAATTTGAAACTAATTTTTGGATACTCCATTTTCCGGAAATAAATTTTCGCCCCTTGTTTGAATGAAGAATTTGAGTGATTAATTTAGACACAGGACACATGTGGCTCTTTTCATTTTCTATCCATTTTGAATTTAAGAACCAGTTATGCAAGTGTTATACTTTCAATATTGAAAATTCAGAATTTTTCAAAAAGTGAAAGAATTTATTTTCAAGTTTAATAGTAAAGCTAGTAGAAAAAATTATTTAAAAAAGAACAAGTAGAAAAGCCTTAAATGAAACCTAAAATCAGTCTAAAATTCATATTTTTGATTTCTCCCATAATTGATATTCACATAAAATTATTTTTACTTTTACCATGTGTGCCTGAGGTAATGAGTCAAATATTCAACTGAAGTATTGAGCAGAACATTATGGTGGTTAATAAAGAAGTGTAAAATCAATGCAAATCCGAAATTTACAGAGAGTGAAATATTTCAATTTAGTTTTGCTAGCATAACGGTGAAGCGAACCCACTAAGTTTTGAAAAAAAACAAGGCATGAATACATATACTGCTACAGAAGGGAATAGAAGTCTAAAGTGACCCTAAAATAATGGAGAAGTATTATGTGGTGAAATGGTATTTCCGTGATTGGGTTGAGAACAAAAAATTCGAAAATAGAATATAAAATTAGCCCAAAATCACAATGAAATTATGGCCTGGAAATAAATGTCAAAACCACAGGTGTTCTGCTAGCTCCCAGGGGGTGAATCTACTTACTTCTTATTTCAGTGTAATTATAAGATTTCTTGTGATGAAAAGTGGATCAAAAAAAAACAAATAGTTTTTAAAAAACCTGAAAAGAGCTAACACTCCATTTTAAGTAATACACCTGAATGGAACACAATTTCTGGCATTATGATTTATGTCTTCTATGATGGTTAAACGTTCACCAAAAATTTTGACTTTTATTCGTATTTGAATAAGAAGAATGTGTTATTTTTAGTAATATGAGTAAACAATTGATTATTTTATATGATCACTTGGTGATCGAAACACGTGTCAGAGTGTTAAAATAACGGTTGGTGTTAAGAAAAAACTACAGTAATATTCATTACTACACAGAAGGTTCCAAACAGTGCATCAGAAGTACATAATTTTTTGGTTATGTCAAAGTTTGACCAAATATTTTCCAATTCAACTACCAAATATAGTTTTAAACTACATTCTTATGTTTCCAATATAACTTAATAAAGATGATGGATTGCTAACAACTACCTATAAACATAAGTGACAGAAGGCCACTTTTTTCTAAAAGTCTGGGTTAAAGTGTAGCTTTCCTTTGGAATACTAGCCCTATCACAGTGAAATGTTTTTTCTTTTTTTTTCAAAGTGGGTTTTTGTAAAAATATCTTTCTTATCTTTATAAGCCTAAAGCCTAGATGTATGTTCTGCAATACTCCCAAAATAAAACATCAAGGAGTATTCAGTATCTCTGAACACAAGCAATGCAAACCTTTCAAATTACAAAAAAATATTGCCAATAGGCCTAGTTAACATTAACTTGAAACTGGAAAAAAATCAAGTAACTAGGTATATTCTATGGAAGAATTCAAGAATATATTTTCAGTAGTTTCAAATACCACTTGAATTTCTATAGATTTTATGTCTCACTCAACCCTACTTAATAATTGCACGTCGTCAACTGAAAAAGTGCACTAGTAAAAAATTAGAAGGAACGCAAGCTGTGAACTAAATAATCTAAGATGATAATTTGCTATTCAATAAACAAACCTGTAATAGGACAGATGACCATTTTGTAAAACAAACCACCTCCTCTGGTATCCTTTCAAATAATTAGTCCACTTGAAAAGCCATCCCTTCATAGCGGGCTCGTTGTGAGAGGAATTAGATTTGGTATTCGCACTGTCACCCATGTTAAACGATTATTGGACACTATTGTTGCAAATCGAGGTAACGACAAAAATTACACGTCCTCCATATTGTAGATGTGACGTAACAAACATCAAATGTCAAATATGTGATTCTGATTTAAAAAAAGTAATTTCTTGTGTTGAAGTTGTGCCATCTACTAGAGAATAGGCTTACTGATATCTTCCAAAGAGATTTGTCCATTTTGACTTCTTGACGAGAGATTCCTATCCCAGGCGTGGGAATTAGGAAATTTTTTTTATCTGGACCGTACTCAGGCCGTAATAACGGGGTAGTAATCTTTTTAAACATGTAAAACGGATAACCGAGTTTGTTTATTGTTTCAGTTATATTATACAATGACGATGGGAACAAATCTTTTGGGTTTCCTACTTTTTCATTAAGGGAAAGCATCATTGAAGAAATAGAAAGCCCAGAACTTTTTCCGAAAAATGTATTATCATCTCTAAAAATATACTTTTCTTTCATAAAACCTCTGATGTTCTTATATATACTGTTGTACAAAAACAATAATGGCAGTAGTGGCATTGGTGATTTGCAATAGCACCTGATTTTTTTTAATTTGATTTGTTGGAGTTATCTGATATCTATGATCTATTTAACCAAGCTAACATAGACTTCCGGAGAAGTGATATAACTTTTTTGAAAGATATCATCTTCGGAATTCAATGACAGAAAATTTAACGGCCCAAATGAAAATGTAGATAAAATTGATTAGAATTTCAGATTTTACAAAAAGTTGGAGATGTAATTGGGTACGTACCTACTTATGCTTTTATTTTGCAAACTTATGAGACAATCCAATCTGCTCCTTTCTGAAGAAATTTCTACTGGGGCATAATTTTTAGAAAAAAAAATTGTTGATCGACAATTTCCAGAAATGTGAATAACATTCTTAAAATATGTTGATATACATTTTTATGGTTATAGTAAAAATACTTGAAGTAGACAGCATCCATGATAATAAAACAATTTTTACACTAATAACTTTACTAAAGACGCGTTTCGCTACACAGTAGCTTCTTCAGTCGAACTGGGTAGCCAGACGATTCGACCTGGGTGCTTTGTTCACTCACTCGAATTGACTGCCATGTTGGTCGGTGATTCAAGCGCTAGTCTGAACGATCGATTTTCACTTGGTATTATCCAACCCGTGTTAGGAATCACACGTTAAAAGGTAAGACCTCGTTAATCCTTGGCTCGCACAAGTTTCGACTCCTGAGGGTTGTCTTTCGTGGGAGTACGACAGCTGGTTAACGAAAAAACAGATTTTAATGAATTCTGATTGTCATTGTGTCTTTACTTTCCCTGTATTTGCATTATTCAGTAAGTTATAAGTCCTTGTGAATCACTGTTTGGAACCTTTCGTGTAGTAATGAATATTACTAACACCAAATACCTCGACATGTGTTTCAATCATCAAGTGATCATCTTCAAGAGGAATATTAAACTTAATTGAATTGAACTGACCGATACTTGATGAAAATCGATATTGAAACTTAAGTGGAAATCTCACATTACAGTGTGTTTTTCAAATACGTTACAATGGTTCCCATCAAGTATCAATCATGATGTTTACCAAAATATAAGGCAGAACAATGTTTGCAGTGTACGGCGTCTACTTTGTCGTCTCAAATAGCAAAGTTTCGGCAATTGTGTATCATAACCGCTAGCATTTAATTCTCTTTATCTTTTGGCACGACCGGCGAACGCCAGCTCCGTGAAATATAACTGTGAGGCATTTCCTTCGGATTTTTGTCTTGATGCCAAGGCCGTTTATAAGAGAACTCGCGAATGCCTCAACGTGTTGTTACACTCCTAGCTATAGCGGTTGAATGTTTGTTACGGCACGTTTTCGATTTAATCACAACGGAAAACTATTATGAGACACTCTCTTCGTCTAGAAGAGGTTTTACGTTCGTGGAAACATTAAAACGTGGCAACTCACAACACCCACTTAAAATATCATTTTCAAACAGTAAGTAGGTTATCACATACGAGAGCGAGAGAGAGATGATATTGTGAATGCGGGATTGATCCCTATTCTAACGGTAGCATAGGTTGGTAAATTCAAAGTGAGTGGATCTACTCGACCCTCCGCTACAATCCGCTAAGGTTTATTGTGGTTCACACCTATTCAAACACAATATACCAATTAAACCAGCTTTTTGATGAACCCGATTACCTTTTATAGTGAGTAGTCTTTCAGGTCAGCAGGCAAGAACGATACTCTGCCAAACACTGAAAACCTGATCCAGTCCGCGGCGAAGCAGACACAGAGTATATTCTCTGATTCCAGGCGAAACAATTTCCTTGTACCTGTTTCAAAGTCGACAGACCACGGCTCATTTTCCTCAATTTAGTGGGGATCAGTTTACTATTACCTTCGTCCCCTCCCATGGCAGCAGAATATACTAACTGAACCCGTCAGTTAGGAGATGCTCTTTTGATATCTCTCACAGGTAACTTGTAGATAACCAGGCCAGAATATGCAGCTCTAGAATCGTACATGTGGACCATCTTCTGGAATATTGTCTATGGCAGCCAACTAGCATGATTGCTTAGCCACCAGGAGGAGGAATAATGTACTCCAAAGTCGACAAACCACGGTTCATTTTCTTCAACTTAGTGAAGATCAGTTTACGATTACCTTCGTCAAATGTATGGAAGGCGTCCTCCCACGTCAGCGGATACTAACTGCACCCACCAGACAGAAGATGCTCTCCTGATCTTCATAGGTAACTTGGAGATAATCAGGCCACAATAGGCAGCCCTGGAATCGTACCTTTGGATCATCTTCTGGAATATCCTCTACGGCAGCCATTTTGGCATACTATAGAAATTACAGTTGATTAGTGATTAGTGGGAATTACATTCCCACCTTAATGTCAATAGCAATCAGCTATACCTGACGATTCAAGCAGACCTTTTTCGCCTCTGGTTTGGATGGGTTAGCATTTGAGGATGAGCTTTTGCCTTGGCGTTTGCTGAACTGCTCAGAGGGAGTTTGTTTCCTATATTGATGATCTTTACTAGGCGACAGAGTCTCTTCATGGCTGCATCACCTAACCTCCTGTTTAATGTTACAGGAAGGTCAGCTGGAGTCCTTTGGTCGGCCCCATTTCCCTCTATGATTCATGATCGGATTCTAGGGATACTTTAGGGTCCCACGAATAGCTCGAGGAAGAAGGTCTATCACGGCAGAGACCCGCATCAGCGTGACAAGGCATTCTCGAAGAAAGGGCATCCGGTATATCAAAAGTAACGTGATAACTGAAAATGTGTATTGTTTGGTATAAATCCTATTAACAGTATGACAATTTCAATATATTCCCAACAAATGTTGAATTCTTCACAATTGTTTCGACAATTTATATATCAGGATTGTCAGTAACCTTAATGTTATTGATATCTAAAGAATGCTTCAGTGTTTTCACTGTAATGCAACAAAAGCGAATGCAGTAATACTGCGAGGCATGTTTTTGAAGTATGTACAGTTTTGAAATGATGAAAGAGCAAATAAACATTTTTCAAAAAACTTTCATTCATGTAAAATTCCAAATTTTATACAATTTCCACTATTATTGTGGCATAGTAGGACCAGATTTTGTATGCCACTCTCAGAGAAGTTTGCCTTCTAATTAGTCAACCACTGCAAGGTTGTCTTGCCTTCTTCGTCATCGTTATGATGCTGTCCTGCCAGAAACAGAAACATATGACAGGTCACTCGGCGATAGATCAGGACCGTATGGAGGATGGTCTAGTTATTGACAGCCACAGAAGATCGCCCTCTTCGTTCCTCTTCGTCATTGTTTGTGCGACCATCTCTTAAGGCCCTAATCCATATACGTACCATTTCATTACTCATAATATATTCACCATTACCTCCACTCATTTGGCGATGGATATCAGCTGTTTTCAAGACGTTTGAACTGAAAAAACAATTGACAGCACGCTTTCACAGTCGGCGCGATTCTCAAATGGCGGTGGCATTTTGCACATCCACAAACAAATCTGAACATAGTAGACTGGTTCCGTTATGGTGTCTGTGGCAAGGGGCGCATTTTCTTACTCTGTTCACAATATTTCTTTCTTTTTTCGTTTCCTCACAGTGTACGAGATTTACTCACCAAGTAACAATTTGACGAAGTGTAATTATTTTGCGTGAATAAAACATGTACAAAATTATTTTGCTAGAAAATTTATGGATGACATACCTACGAGCGATTTGCAATTTTTTTACCATTAGTAATGATTACATTTCCATGTGACTGTATAATTTCATATTGTTATGTAACGAGTTTGTGAGGCACATTTTGGGTTATGAGAAAAACAACCTAGCAAGCGTTCAAAATTTATTGTAATGAATTACGCTATGTCGAATTATGCAATCGCTATTCGTATTGTTCTCTACGATTGAATAATTTCAATTTCATATGATAATTTTTTTCGAAATAATATTCAAGTGTTTTGTCTATGTAAAAAGATATGAATTAGAAATCATTGATTTTTATGTTTGTATCTTCAATATATTTTTATTGTTCATGAAAAGTATAAGATTTTATTCGCCAAACAGACAATTCCTTGAATGTCATTTCAATCAATAATCATTGATTCCTTGACGTCTTTTTTTAATTGTAGTTATATAAACAAGCATGATAATGTCTTGCGTTATTACCTATATATAATGATCTTGCTCAATTTGTCTGTTATCGGTTCTATGAATTATTGTGAGTTTCAAGGTTCCCAGAACACCTATAGAAATGAAAATATCAATTTGTTTTTTTTAATTGGTCTCAGGAAAATATTTTGGGTATTTTACTTCATTTCTGTATGTACAGACGTGTTTGACCATTTTTCTTGATGAACGTTTGATCAGTCAAACATAAAAAAAAAATTGTGAAAAATACCTAACTCAGTATCACTCTTCATTACCGAATAACTCTCAAAAGCAACCAAGAATCTGTTATCATGTTATTGAAACTTGATATTTGTACCCTACCCAACTTAAATAGGACGCTTATATTTTGATAACTGTCTACTTCAAATGTCTGTTGATTTCATGAGTACATTTTCATGAGATATTGTTCAATTTGTATATGTTCAAATATAAAAACATTTAGATGTATTAGGAAAAATGTATATGTATATAACCCACTCTGTTTTTGAATTTTGTGCCTGCTTTTGAACATGTATATATTGCAAGGGCACAATGTAACTTCAAATTTACTATATGAATTTATAAAATATCTCTACCAAAGTGTACAAACAAAATCATTATTGGTGGAATTATAATAAAAAAGTAGCAGAGTATTTCAAATTTCAGCAACTGCTTTTGTTCCATGACTCAGTCCCTACAAGAACATAATGACATTCATTCATATATTTGATTCAATTCCAGCCATAAGAATTTCGTTTAAACTGAAAGGGATATATTTCTTTATTAAAAAAAACGTTGTAATATTCCAAATAAAGGAATGAAATCGATCGTGAATTAATTCACGAATAACTTCACATAAAAGTGGCTGTAGACACAATAAAAGATCTTGTGGTTTAGCAGAGCATGCAATTTCGGAGAGTCATGTTATGGATTATAACAATACGAAAATTCTATCTTTAGAAAATAATAAAACTAAGATTGTTTCTTGAAAAAGTGAGAATTCTTTAAATACAAATTCAGAAATATAAATTTGAGCAAAATTCATAATTACATTTCAACTTTTAATAAATATTAAAAATAAAAATAATAAACTCTTAAATTACCTTAATTGGATTTACAACTATAATAAAAAATGTATATTCTTTTATAATTTTTTACTGGGAATTATATTCATGATAACTTTGTACAGCCCAAAGTTTATTTTAGATGATAATGTGACAGATTATTCAACAGTTGTCGAATTTTTTTATCTTTTATCGTTCTTTGGAGCGAACCTGAATCAGTTTACATCTCATACGAGCTTGGTATAGATAAAATCTTTTATGTTGTCTTTAGTGAACTTTTTTCTCCTCCCTTTTTTTTTCACCACGATTTTTTCTCTAAAATCTGTAGATTTGCTAATCACGAAAACTGTCATGAGAGAAGTAATGGAACGTCCTGGAGAGATCGAACGAAAAAGGCTTCAGCAAGAACGTTCTTTTCAAAACCTTCGACTATATCCCCAACAAGTTTTGATTGCCCTAATTTTATTCATTTATTTATTTATTTCATACACTATTTTACAGGATGAACCCAATTACAGAATAGGGAGTAACAGTGGCATTTACAAATATGTACTTACATAATATAATTTGTGAATCTATATAAAAAAAAATAAAAACAAAACTGTCAGCTAAGAAATGTCTTTTGATTTGTATAATCTGGCAGTTGAATATATCTATTACATGACTAACAGAATTAGAGGTATCGCACATTGTATAAATTGGAGATTTTTTTCATTATATTTGTAGGCGGAGTGTTGAGATAAAATGTGACAGTATTCCTAGATGACCGTCTAGGAACCCAAAAATTCAACATACGTAACAGTTGAGAGCAGGTGATGATATTGTTTATGATCTTGAATAAAAAAAGAAATGACTAATATTTACGCCTTACCTCGTGACTACAAAAATTGTGAGTTCCAAGCAATTTTTAATAGGGTATTCCTATAGTAGGATACGTGCCTTCAAGTTTAAGAGACATATATTTTAGAAAGTGCCTCTGTAGGGCTTCTAGTTGAAGTATATGAACCTGATAGTAGGGACTCCACCCGACAGATGCATATTCCAGCTTAGATCGAACAAAAGTGAAATAAAGTAATTTCAATGTTGAAGCTTCTTCGAAGTCTGTTGTATTTCTAACTAAGGATCCATACATGCGATAAGCTACTGTTAGAGTAGTGTCAATATGTTTATTGAAAGAGAGGGATTAATCAAAAGTAACACCTAGATCAGTGAGTGTCTCAGGACGCTCCAGAACTTGATTGTTTATGACGTAGTTGTGTAAATTCAAGTTCGTTTTGAGTGAGTACGATATTACTTTACATTTGGATATGTTGCGAGATAGATTATTCTTTTGACATCATGTAGCAACGCGATTTAAATTCAGGGCGAGACGACGTTCGCAATCATTAGAACATGTTATATTGTGATAGAGTTTCAAGTCATCTGCGTATAATAGGAAATGGACATCAACCTCAGTTCCGATATCATTAAGGAACATATTGAACAGTACTCCAGATGTGGCTATATATTCGATATTCTTGAGGTCATTGTGTTGGACGTACTGCTTACGGTTGTAAAAATACGATTTGAAAAGGAGAATTAATTCATTGGATAACCCAAAAGTCGAAAGCTTCTTGAGCAGGATACTATGGTCAAGCCTTCATATAACATTTTATCTCCGATTCCATTCGTATATTTTGACTCGTTAATGAATGACCAAAACTTATTGGGGTTATGGATAATCTTGCTCTCAGTTTTCTGAATGAATTTTTTATAAGCTATTCTGATGGCTGCTTTGATTTCCGCCCGAATTGAATTCGTGAAAAGCGTAAATGTCGCCGTTTCTTTTGTGTATACAACAAAATTTTGTTTTAGTTCGAATTTTCTTTATCAATGCACCATCAAAGTAGGCTGGATAATTATCTTTAGATGTTATCGAGAATTTTGGCGCGCAGCGATCAAATGCACTGTATAATTTTACATAAAAGTGAAGACAGGCATTATCTGCATTGCGAAACGCATTTAGAAATTAGAATAATTTTAGAGAATGACGGACAAAAATCAAATTTTCCGTTGCGTTTCAAGCAAAAAGTGTTTTCTTTAGTATAATTTCAACAATCTAACAATATTCAAATCATAATGTTTACTTCATTGCTGCACTGCCTGACTAAATGAATTAATAAAATTCATTGACTTACCTCCTATAATTATGAGTGCTGCTTTATTGGAATGCCTACACAATTAATAAGACCATAAAATCATTTTTGAGGGTTCTCGATTGAGTAACGAGGACGGCATAGCGTGTTTGGTACATTGAACCGCAGTTATTGCGAAAATAAAAATATCGAAAGTACGTTTACGCATACCTTTCTGTTTGAGAGAGAATTAATTGTAGGCCTGGATTCTCGAAGTATGAATAAATCTGAACATTTCACGGACTCTGAAAGAGAATCGATAAGGATGACTGTTGAAGTCTGAAAAAAGTAATAGCCAAGTGTTTCCTCCTCGTGAACCACGGAAATTTGAATTTTCAAGGTCATTTCTCTCTCAGTTTACAAACCGACGCCCTGTGTATTTGAAACTTTTAAGGAAAAATTTCATTTTCTGAAATTGATATTACTGTGTGATTCTGGATGTTGATGAAGGAAACGACGAAGAAGTTAAAAAAAATACTGGATGGTGTACTGGAAATTGAAAATGATAGAAATTAGAACTGGGCTACTCTGATGTGGATATAATCTTAAAAGAGGTAGAGACAACAAAAAACCAATGATACTGATAAAAATATTCGAAAACCTAGGCTCCATAATAATATAAGATAAAAAATAGAAGACGAGATGAAGGAAAGGAAAACAGCAATATCAAATATTCATTTTCAGTGAAGAAGAAGATATCTAACCACAGGCGGTCATGAAGGTGAATTGAGCAATATTTTTTAATGAAGCGGAAAGATGAACACATCAAAAGAGATACAAATAAAGAAATTGACGATATGTAGTCAGAATATAGAAACGAAATCAATAGAAGAAAGACAACTCTGTTTAATTGCACTAATTGCAATTGTACGTTGTACAAGTGTTTTAAGAATTGTACAAGGAACAAGATTGATAGCCATGGACTGACCACTTGTCGTAGAGCTTCTATCTCCATATATCCATCACCTGCAACTCTGGCTGATACTTATTCTATGCAACTGATTTTGTTTCCATACATTTCCCA
Organism: Leptinotarsa defecta; assembly: GCA_015342085.1. Lineage (NCBI taxonomy): Eukaryota > Metazoa > Arthropoda > Insecta > Coleoptera > Chrysomelidae > Leptinotarsa > Leptinotarsa defecta. The sequence goes on from WOGO01000009.1 coordinate 42,430, forward strand.
ATGTTCACGAGTTCAAGCTCGTGAAGGACGAGTTATTTGCAACCGTTCGAGAAATACCCAGTTCCAACTACATCACAAACAATATTACATTACATTACATCTATTTCTAATGATATGTTCAGTTTTTATTATCCACAATAAAAATGTATCCTGCAATTTTTCAATGCTATTAGTAGAAACAAGTTTCTTCAATCAAAGTATTTATTTTACTTGTCATTTTCTCGTCTTCTTTGAAAAAGTTGTAAAAAAATTACAGAAATGAAATACCTTTCACCAAAAGAATAAATGGGGGTTTATGTGATGTCATCCAACTGGGTATACAAATGATTTGTTTCGCAACTCAAATCGATCAGATTCTTTAATAATTCCTTGCTGACGTTAATCCAAAGTAACGGTGTTATCAAAAAGGAATACAAATCGAGATTTTTTTGATAGTTTACGGTAAGAGTGTTGTTTAGAAGCTGAGCCTATTTTGGATTTATTATACATCAGAGGTTTCCCTTCTACCTCTTAGTTGAAAATATTAGTTTCAGAATAACGTAGCCAAATGTTAGAAGTTTTTTAAATTTCGATGTGGTCCCGGCCACTAGATGCGCGTGAGTGAAAGCACAATACATTACTTCTTGGTGAGCGCTAATTTCCAAATGTCTCTTGCCTCTTGATTGAAGATAAAAATTCGATCCTGCAGAACACTAGAAGTTTTGTAACATTATACATTTGTTAATTTCCTCAACAGTAGTGACGTTAGGTTATGAAAATTTGAAAGTAGAGTGAAATTTTTACCAAATATATTCATTATTAAATCAAATAGAGAGTTTATTTTAGGCATGAGTCAAGTATTTAATGAAGAAAGCAATACAAATCATGAAATTATGAAACAACAAAAATTAATTGGCGCTCCGGAGCGACTTCATTGATTCCAGTGGCGAATTTGCTCTTTTAGTTGCAGGAAAACCCGGAAAAACCTGCAGCACAACATCATATGAAGATTTCGATTTGCCAATATCCTCTCTTTCGTAAAACAAAATGTAGGGTATCTCCAGAGGCTCTAATAAATTCAAGGCATCGCCAGAACACTTAGTGACACGAGTATTGTCAAATTTAACCCAGTCTGTTTCGTCTTTGACTAATGCGTAATAATGGCGTAATAATAGCCAAATTCAACGTCAGAATCACAATGATAAATGACTGCATGAAGATTATAATAGTGGTCTGCTAGATTGAAGTGTTCATCTACTTCGAGCCTTCGTAAGAGTTTGGTGCTTCCGTCAGAGGTTGAGTCATGTTTGAAGATCATCAGTGTTATTATTAGGGTGACTAGTGCCACAACTATACTGGTTTTCTTGTAAAAATACTAGGTAATAGTAAAATAGTATAATTTCTTTAATTACTATCACTATTATTATCAATTCGTATCAAACTGAGCCCATTTGTTCCGAGACAAAAATGACAAATGGATTTCAAGACAAAAATACTACTGGGTATCTATCGGTTACCATCATATGTGGGACCATCATAATTTATCGCTGGTGATTAGGGGTATCTGGAGACTTGAACACTACTTTGTGAGTCGGCAGATGTACTTTTGTCGTACACAAATAATTAAGCAGAAATGCAGTTTGGAGGGAAAAACTACTTAATTTTTATAAATAGATTACTCGCAGTCTTTTTATATTCCTCATTGTTTTTGTTAATGAGGGCAACTTTATGTAATTGATAAGATGTATCTCATTCCTTAGGACTACGTACACTGTTGTTCAGTAGATGGCTTTTTATGATTTTTTCTCCTTCAGAACTGTGTATTTTTCAAATTCAAAGAGGATCCGCAATTTCTTTCTACGAAAAACACTGCAGCCCAATTGGCAATTGTTATTAGCAAACTGAGATGAAAAAACATGAATTTAGTTTTTAGTTAAAATCGAACTCAAAAACCATCAGTTCCCCTGAAATAATAATAAAAGACACTGAATTTCCATAAGAAACCTTCCAAATCCCGTATATGTACCGTCACGATGACAGTATGTGGGATGTCTGTAAATGAAATAATCTGTTTCTGTTTAAAATCTGTTTTTCCGTTAATCAGTTAATAAGGTGAACTTTCTTGTTTATCAAAAATATTTATTTATTCATCAATTTCTATTTTGTCCTCTTCATAGTAGCGATTCGATTTTTATGAGTCCAATGGTCGCAACACGCTATCCTTTCATGGATCTATTCAATCTTGAAAACAGAAAAAAGTCGCAGTGGGTCAAATCTGGTCAATGCGGTGACTGAGGCATGATTGCGGTTGTTGTTTTTGGTCAAAAATTACGAACAAGGAATGACGAGTGAGTAGGTGCATTATCGTGATGCAAAAGCCATGAATTGTTTTTCCACACAACCGGACGTTTTCTTCGTATTGCTTCTTACGAGCGACATATAACTTCAAGATAATACTCCTTATTAGCCGTACGAATATGTGGCAAGAACTCCCTATGCACTACGCCACGGTAATTAATGAAAACAGTAAGTTAAACCTTGGCATCTGCTCGAACTAGGCGTGCTATTTTTGGTTTTGGCTCTCCTGAGCTCTTCCATTGATACGACTGGATATGTGTGATTGATGACTTGTTTACTTTATGGTAATTCATGATCACTTAAATAAAATGAATAAAAACACTTTTGTCTAAATACCACTGGAAAATTTTATTTATACGGCGGGTTTCGGGCTTGACAGTGGGCTTGATAATGGGATCAAACCGGAAACCGGTCGTATAAATGAAATTTTCCAGTGGTATTTAGACAAAAGTGTTGTTATTCATTTCATTTGAGTAATGTCATGTTCAAAGCTTACTGTAATGACAAGAGTGACTGTGTCATAAAAAAATATCTCTTTCATAAATGCTCATTGAATGAATTTTATACAAGGTGTGATTATTTCAAATTGAGAATATTACCTGGCTTCATCTAACTTATCATCTACTCATCATCATAAATATGCTACACGTCGAAATAATAGTATCGTCATACCATATATGCTCAAATCAGTTGGGCAGAAATCCTTCCGGTATTTAGGACCAAAACTACAGTTTTCTTCCTGAAAATTTAAGATGCGAATGAAATCTCTAAAAATGGATGACAAAGATTAAATTATTTGTCAAGAATATACCACGAGCAGGGATACATAGACAAATATAAATTTAAATACTCACTTCCACGATTGTGGATATATATTGTGTATTAATTTGTTTGTAGTCTGGAACCCTTATGATTAAAATCTCTATATCAGTTGATTGTTTAATTTATTTATATTATGTCCAAATGTGTCCAGTTTGAACTTATATTCTTTTCTTATAGTACTTATTCCAATAGATAGATTGGTTTTATTTATTTATATTCTTTTTGAATGTAGCTATTTTGAATTTATATCTTATCAAGTACTTAATTTAAAGCATAAATCTTATTCAATGTCAGATTAAGTATTCTCATTCGTTACTCACAGGCAGATCATTTTGCCTCGTAAAATGTATTTTATTTGTTCAATGATGTTCATTTCTATATTCACATGAATATTTACTGTAAACAATCTCATGAAAGTGGATGAATATATATTATTATTATTATTATTCAACAAAACGAAAAAGCAGTATTCATATATAATAATTTAATTAACAATTTTCTAAATTTGGAATAATCGTGACTTGAACGTCGCTACTCAGAATAATAATTTTTGCAACTTGTGTCGAGTGTAGTGAATGGGATATCCTTCAGAATAAATTGTACTAATAGTGAGTGTTTTCACGGAAAAAGACCTTTCCTGTATGTAATAGAAAAGTGGAATGCAATAAAAACGTTACGGAAACGGACATTGGTCCCAATTCCGAGAACTTTTACGGAAGTAAATCAATTGCGCTAATAACAAGATGTTTCCACACTGAAGGGAAACGGAAAAGATAAAATCAAACGAGTTCACAACCAAATTAGTTTTGAGTTCTTGATTGCCATTTTTCAAATGAATATTATTAGAGTTTTATCCCAACACCAAACCGTAATTTTCAACATCTCGACACGTGTTTCGATCACCAAGTGATCATCTTCAAGTGAAAGGTTAAACATTTTTTTATGAAATCGTTTTTGGCTTCAGTTTATACTTCAGATGTAGTCAAAATGTAGGATGAAAGTCAATTGGTGGAAATCAAAATTTTTCAAAACTGTAATATGGAGGCAAACTTCAAGCAACTGTATTTACGGAACGAAATATCGCACAAAGTTTCTATTGTCATCGTTGCGTTCCTCACTTTGTCTTTCAAATCTCTAAGGAATAGAACTATCGAAAATAGCTACTTATGAAGTGAGTGTTGAAAGTAATGTTTTATTTTGTGAGTGAAAAAGTTTGCGAAACGAGCGTAGCGAGTTGAACAATTTCACGAATAAAGTAAAACTTACTTTCAACACAAATATCATACAAAGTTTTTTGTGCAACTGTCCTGTTTTCTTTATGTAATAGATAGATTTAATATGTCTACAAAAAAGAATTTTCACATCTCTTGTCAATTTACTATTTTTATGTTATTGCATTTGCTGTGAAGTAGCCGTGTCAGATGACGCTGAATCGCCTGGTTACCAACAAACAGTATTGTTTACAGCTCACGCGTTTCATTTGAAGTCACATTTAAAGTTCTTGTTGGTGTTCAATATCTTGCATAATGAAGGACAATAGTGAGGAATTATGTGTTCC